>VZRO01001069.1:500169-518891 GCA_013397915.1 Daphoenositta chrysoptera | reverse complement strand
GAGGCGGGCGGAGGAGGGCCGGGCCGGGGAACGCACACGGGATATTTGAAATACTGTCGAATGTCACCCAAGGGGAACCTTTGCCCTAAAATTGTCACACAGTTTCCCTGGCTGGGACTGTGTCCAAGGCAAATCCATTCAGCAGCACCGCATGACTTCCTCTCGTGCCTCCAGGACAGGCAACCCCCAAGCAGGGGCTTAAAGGAGCACCTGCACAGGCAGAGCTGCTGCTCTCGGGATTTCGGGGTGTGCAGGTGTCCAGGGGCGCCACCCCCACCTCCCCTGCAGCTTCTTCGGGTTTCCGACCCAAATTCTCAGCCCATGAACGAGCAGCGAAGGATGCTAGACAGAGACCAAGGGTTCAGCGCTAAAATCTGCCCCCATAGTGGGGGGAACTGAGTATTAAAGAGTGTTGGGATCCCATAGACGCAGTGCTGGCTACTCTGCAAAATGTGAGAAGGTTACTCACAGTAAATTTATAAATCCCCCTCCCCCGTGTTGGTTTTCTAGCTAATTGGAATGAATTTGGCACATCACCTGGGAAATGAAACTGCATTTTTAATTGTCTGTGGAGTATTGCATACAGACCCTTTGACTACATATGCATACACAGACATTTCGCATCCTCCCAAGTACTCACTTCCCTTGTCGAGTTCAAAACTTCAGAACAAGGGACTTAATGAACCAGCAGGACCTTTCTCTCTTGCCTGAAAACTGGGCAGCACTTCCATAATTCCATAATTGCACAAGGAATCCTCTGCTAACAGGCACACGTGATAGCCCAGGAAACCCAAAAGCCTGAACTTGCTCTGCTGTGCAAGGGGTGTTTTTGTGATTCCCATCTCCGGGAGCTTTGTCTCACTCCCCTGAAGCCAATACACACCAGCCTGTGTGAAATTAGAATCCGTTTTCTGAAGTTTTTAAGGTCATGTCACCTCAGATTTTTAGATAAAGGCTGAGCAGTGCCTGCCTGAGAATAAATCCAGCCAGTCCTCAGAGGCGTTGTTGCATGTCAACTGGAGGAAGTGATTAAAAATTAATGCAAGAGAGGAGATAGAGAAACCTGAAAGGGTGTGCCCGTAAAATACACTTTCAATCTGTCTCGTCAGCAAAAGAGGAAAGAAATCAGATTCTTATAATACCAGACTCTAGGGAAGTGGTTGGGGCATGAACTCCGTGTTCTTTTACAGATTCACCCCGAACAATTAACAAGAAACTCCGCGTTACCACAGAACTGTTTCTTCCTCGCTTTCCGGGTGGGGATGCTGGAAGGAGGGGGGAGGGAGCGTGGGGGTGTGGAGGTACAGCTGTGGGTGGCAATTACACTGCTGGGATGTGCAATCTCACCCTTCTGGAACAGATGGGAGGGAGCTGGCCGTGCACCATTCACTTCTGGCTGCTCTGGGTATTGGTTTGGGGTTTTTTTCTTTATTATCGTTGTTGTTTAGGAGCCTCGTGAAACAACCTTGAAGGGATACAGAACCTGTTTCTCAAGGCTTGTCTGTGTTGGGGCACAAAAAATAGACACATGCAGAGCAGGAAAAGGAAAGACAAACTTAACAGCTTTTCAGGAAGTGGAATTCAGAAGTAATTTTGGTGTTTGACACTACCTTCATGCACAAACCCATGTCTGAAATACTTTGTTTGGCTGGTAATGGAGACCCAATGAACCAGCAAAAGAGCAGAACCTTCCATGTCCACTAAAGAAATGTTTCTCCTCCAACTGGAAAGGCACTAAATTCCCCCAGAGTAGCAATCCTGTTAGGAACTTGCATGGCTATTTGGATTGTAGTAATTTAATTAGCAGATATAATTTCTACTTAGATGTCTGGCAAACAGCAGGATTCAGTCTTATTCTCCTAAACAGACTGAACAGTTTATTCGGAAAAAAGCTAATTTTTGGAACAAAAATGAGGTAGGAGAAGGTATCCAGTTCATGGGATTAGCAGCAATATTCACAATTAAGCTTCATGAGACTTCCCAAAAGCTGGGGCTGCTATTCATTCCCAATCTCCTCACCTTCCCGACCCAGCTAAAAATCCCAGTCATTTCATTAACAAGTTCAGACTTCTGTGCTCATCACTGAAGGGTCTTAACCTGTGACCTTTGCCATTTGCAAGCCCCCGACTCCTCCACGCATCAGCATCCACCCCTGGGAGTTCCAGGTTTTACTGCTCCCTCTCCAGTACTGAGAGTAGAATGAAAGATGGAAATGAAGCTTAAAAAGGGACAATAATAAATGCATAATAATAAATTATATTATGCCCCAGCCTGTATGTTGTGACAAGAATTCCTGGCTGTGGATACCAGCAAGGGCAGGAAGGCCCTGGAAGAAGGCAAACATGGGGCATTGGGGCAGGACCTTCATCCCAGAGCTACATCCCAGCTCTGCAGATATTGAAATAAATAAACAAATAGATTCAGCAGGGGAAAACCTTAGAAAACCCCTCAGGAAAAAACAAGGAGGTCCCTCACAAACCTGCCACCGACCCCTGTGAGAGTATTGCCAGCGCAAAAAAACCACCCCAAACAGCAGCACACATCACTTGGAGGGGGGAAAAAATCAATAGAGAAATGGTCCCCTCATCATTTCTTCTCCCGAGCACAGAGCACACACGACTTTTCTTAATTATTCCTGATGTTCATTGTAGGTTGCATCATTTTGGAACACCGACGGTATCATTTTTAAAACTCTGGTTGCCATGGCAGCACAGAATGTGGCTCTTAAATGTACTCTGCTTGCACATTCCTCTGATGAGAGGCTGCTTTTCTTTCTTTTTTTTTTTATTTTAAGAAAAAAAAGCATCTCCACTGAGAAACATGATATAATGACAAAAAAAAAAAAACCCTAAAGAACAAGCATAGGAAGAAAATGGTGGCTTAAAAAAATATGGGGGGGAGGGAGCAGAAACTGGGCTGAAAAATATAGCCAGGAGGACACTTTTCTTTCAAAGGCAGAATGTAAGCAGAGCATTTTGGGTTGTCTCAGAAGGTTGTAAATTCAGACAAACCCAGTCACTTCCTTAGTGACAGCATTTACAGCTCTGTATTCAGCCTTTGTTTCCCTCTGTAAGGTCCTCCTGGGCCGATTACTCAAACCCAGAACTTTAAACCTTGAGCAACCTTTGAAGAAGTGGTGGCAGGTGATAAGGGCCAGCCAAGCAGACACTCCCTCACCTCTCCTGTGCCCCTCTCCCAGCCCGGGTGGCTGCAGGAGCTCCAAAGGGCACAGAAGAGCCAAACAGCCTCTGGAACACACTGGCCCCACCAGCAATCCCAGTGGGATACAGGAATTGCAATCCCAGTGGGATATAGGAATTGCAATCCCAGAGGGATACAGGAGGCTTCTCTCAAATATATAATTTGTAGTGGGAATAGTGAATCCTTGACACCACCACCAAGTCTGGCACTGTGAAGAAGCTGGCACTCCTAATAATAATCTCTTAATAATGAATTTTCCAGCTGACAGCAGCCAGCTTTGCCACCCCTGCCCTACACACTTTAAAGGTACCATTTAGAGTCCTAGGGGTGTTTTTCTGGTATTGTCTCTATTTCAAAGTCCAATCCTTTCCTTGGCAATCTCCTAAGCAAGAGCCTCTGCTCCCATTAGCAGGACCCTATTTGAAAAGGAATGGCAGAACAGGGTATTTCTGCACCTCACAGGACTTGTTCTTCAGCAGAAGTACCTGGGTTTGAAACTTAGTTTAAATAAGAGCTCAGCCTCATCAGTGATCCCCCCAGCCTCACTCATTAAAAACATGGGTTGCACCACTTCCATGGGAACTGCTGCACTCCTGCCTTCCAAAAAGAATCCAAAAAGAAAAAAAAAAAAGCCAGTGAGACTTGCTTTTTGAAGTCCTCCTTCCCTTCTGGCTTCCACCAGCAGCGAGAGTGAAAATTTAAATTAAAATCTATTTCTCCAAATGTTCAGTGCAGTCTAGTTTTGGCACAAGCTCTCAAGCCATTTTATCCTTCCCTAACAAGCAGCCTATCAAAAAAGATAACCCTCTAAGTGCTTCATATAAGTCTATAAGCAGCATTATCTCCATTTTTGCAGGCAGGTTAACAGAGATAAGGATTTCGAGTCCATCACTCAGCAACAGTCCAAAATAGAAACCAACTGCCCAACCTTCACACCCGTGCCCAGTTCTTAATACCCCCATACAGTCTGCAAGAAAATTAATGATGTCCTAGGTCAGAAAATGAGCTGGAATGATGTAAAAAGGGAAGATATTGAGGAAATGAGAGTCCAAATGACACAGCAACCTCCTGATTTTAGTAAGGTCACAAATTGTTGCTCCAGGTAGAATGACCAAACACGAGTTTGTTCTGCCTGTGGGACTGGTTTGAGATTTTTTAAGATTTTTTTTCTCATCCCTTCATTTCTGGGGGAGCAAGAGAGAAGGTCAATGCACATCAGGTGCTAAAATCAAGATAAAGAGATCTAATTGTCACCAGCTGCCCAGTCATTACTTGGGCAGTCCATGCAAATTCACAATCAGCTTTTGGCAAAGAATGCAAATCCCTGGATTTAAAGTTTATGTATTTTTTTTTCCTTGCAGATTTTTCAGCAGCTGTTAAGTCCACATTTCACATACCCTCGAGCTGACCATTATCATCAAGATGCAGGTATATCCCAACAATAATCTTATCCTACTTCTGTTTTTAATCACAAACTGGTTTTCTGTGTTCTAGAATCAACTCAGAAAGGTTACTCTCACATAAAATACATAAGATTAAACACATGAACAAGACTGGTTGCTACAGAATCAAAGTTTTATGTCTGAGAAAATAGGACTCACACAAACCTACTCACTCCCATGTTTTCCAACATGGGCAACCTCTGCAACTTCTTCAGAACTTCACTGAAGGGTGAAGTTAGGAGGGAACCATACCAATCCAACAAAAATAAAGCACATTAAGATGCAAACTAAATAACAGGCCTCTACTGATAAAATACTGGACTTGGAGTCATGTCTGCATCAGATTTTTATCAGTTTGAAACGGAAACATTTTGGAATGACAGCACAGCCGCAGTGGGTGTCTCTCTTCCCCCTCTTCCCTACCAACAGGTAACTCCAAATTTGTTGCTTCCACAGCTGCACTATGCAGTCCTCGAGAGCTCCCAATGACACCCAGGAATGGAAATGGGCTGGGGGGATCATGGGGTGTCAGAGCAACGGGCTTAGTATTAAAAAACCCAAACCAACCCACAAAAAACACCTCCCCTGCAAGAGGACTCAGTTTCCATGAGACTGAACAGACCCAGCCACCTCAGAACAACACTTCCTCTTTTTCTTCTTTTTCCACTACTGCTCTGTGTGCTTCAAAGCTCAGCAATCACACAATCCACCTTCCCTGCCCTCCTCTCAGGTGCAATAGCCTACTTTCTTTATTTGGACAAGGTGAAGAGGAGGAGTGGTGGCCTGGCTCGGTCTGACAGCTGATGCTGCTTTTATGGGGGGAGATTAACTGTAAACTGGATTGTGCCCCGAGTTCAGAGTTCAGCCTTATCTACGGAATCCTTCCCCTCTTTACACATTCCAAGGGTTCTTACAACTTCAAGTCACTCAAGCCTGCAATATTAACCCCTAAACAAGCTCTCGCTGAACTGCCTGAAGGGAAAGCGGGTTTGGAAATTTTTTGACAATGTATTTTTAACTGCTCCAGTTTGCAGAAACAAAACAACTTTCACTTCCTTCAAAACAATCCATATGTCCGTTTTTGTGTCTGTGCCATCGAATGCAAATCATTCTGCTTTCAAGTTGTGTACAAATACAGACCAGGCTCTTGTCACTGGATACACTAAAAAAAAAAGCAAATAATCTTGTAACCAATTCCACAGCCAACAGGGACACCTCCCTGTGACCCTGCCTTTTTCAGATTCCCTCTGGAAGTGCAGCTGGGAATCAGATCTATTCCACATTCAAACAGTGACAGGCAGATTTGGTGTGATGTGAATGATGCAGGATCATTATTCCCTGGAACACAATGGCATTCCTGCTTTTTGCAGTTCAGAAATTGCTCTGGCCTGATAACCAAGCCAATGGAATCTGGCGAGGATTTGGGGTTGGTTTTAGGACACATCTACCACTGCACAGTGTGGGGTTTGGTTTTCTTCCCCCACTCTTCCACTGCACCCAGTGAGTTTTCTCTGGGTTTAAGTACTAAACTTCCCAGCGGTGGGAACATCTATTGTGTTTTACTACCTCCAATTTCTACCATAATACAAATAAACTGTGACTAAAAATACAGGCAGTGATTGAATAACACTTTGTGGAACACTCTATGACAAACCTACAAACCAACACAAGCCTCACTGCTTCCCAGAACCTGAACCCTTTTGAGGTGGTTTTGGTTTGGACAACCAAAAACAAATACTTACTTCCTCACTTTCAATATTTTGTGACAAAAAGGGAAAAGTTCAGTAGCAGCCAAGATGCTGAACTTTGATTGTGAACAACTCATTGCACTGAAACACCACCAAGCTGCACCTGGGAAGTTCCAGGACAGGTCCAGCTCAAGCTTCAGGAGGGAAGTCGAGAGCTGACAAACTTTAGGATGATCTTATTTTAACTGGGGGGAGAAGGGGAAAACGCATATTTGAAATACTTCTGAATTAATGTCTTGAAAAATGCAATTTTAGCCTGCAGCAAACAAAGCTTCACCTGGCAAACCCCAGCAATGCCCCACAGGCCCCAAGAAAACAGGTTTCAAAGGCAAACCCAAATACACCACACTGACGCTGGACTGACACAGCCTGTGCCTCTCCTCTCCTGGCACTGCTTTCCAAACAGCATCTCAGCAAAGCCTCTCATCCAACACCATCTGCAAAGCCCAGCTTCCCTGGAAAAGAAACCCAGCGCTTCCAGTCAAGACAACTGAGGCTTCCCTGGAAGTATGAGAACACAAAAATTAAGACCTTAAGTGCATTATAATCCCTCTGCTTTTCCTGTGGAGATCCTTATCTTAATTAAACACTTCTTCATTTTTTTACCTGTTCATAGCCTTCATTTTTGATAAGCAAATGTTTCTTTTTGGACCTCATGTTGCCTAATTTTAAAGAAAAAAAACCCAACAACACTATCCTGAAACATTGTAAAGCAGCATATGAAATTTAAAGCCCTGTTTCTATATTTTGACTACGTTCTGTTACTTAGGCTACCCCAGCAAAAGCCCAGGTCTCCTGCAGACTTCTCAGGGGTTTTCTCTGAAGGCGCCTGTGATGGATTAGGAAAGATCCCAGCGAATGATGAAAGCTGATCTGCAGTTGGGGAACGTGCACTTCTCTAACAGTCCACCTGGGCAAAGCAATCAGTGCTCTCGGATATTTCTCCAAAGATACATTCAAATTCTGTGATACAGAACAGCAGCTCTGCTGTGCTTTTGCAGAAAAATGCCCCATTACTGCCTGTTATCAGCAAAGCTCTCGAGAAATCCATTTGGAAAATATTTTCCTATACCATTCACAAGGAAATTAAAATATAATTTAAGGACAGTGCATATGAATAGTAAGACAAATGTCTTCTAACAAGAAGGAGTAATACATTGCTCTGGTGTTCAAGTCCTTTGATGATTGTTTGTCCACTTTCTGTTTGTTTGCTTATTTTAAATAAAAAAGGGGAGGAGAACTAAACTACTACTACATAAAAAGTTCCCAAAGCACAAGGAATCCCTTGTGAAACAACAGAAGATAGGTAACAGAATTCCAGAATAGAACAGTAAGGACAAAACACATCTTCCAGTCAGAAAGCAACATATTTATCTGGGAAAAAATCTTCCAAACCCATCATCACAATTTAAATAAATACAGGACACAAAATATGGATTACTTACCCAACTCCACCATCCAGCACAGTCAGATTTAAAAACATGGGGGGAGGGGGAGTGTGATTCTTCCTCCTTCTCCCCAAACCTGTTCATTTCTCCTCAGAATTTAGGTGTATTGCTTTTGTGCCTCCTGTCATAGCAAGTCACATTTTCTAGAATTATGTTTCACATTTTCAAGGGAAAAAAAAATCCTAAGGGCCCTTGAAATGGTTTATGAGTGTACTGGGCACCAGTAAACTGTAGTCTCCAAGTCCTTCACTGGGAAAAGGGTTCCTGCTGTTAGGAAAGAGAGGCCAAAACGAGGCACAGCTGTTTCTTCCTTATTTCCAACCCTGCTCGTTTTCCTACACTCAGGCTGTTATTCCAGACAGCTGTGAACTCTTGCAATTGCTTTAGGTTTTGAAGTTTATGTCTTGTTTTAAAATTAAGGTGAACACTCAGCTTCTCTTAAAGAATAAAAACGTTTCAAATGCTGATAGTCAACGTTATTTCTAGAACTTTCAATTGAGCTGGTGAGAAAGAGAAGGAATGACTGCTTCCCCTAAAAAAACATCAAGAGCCATAAAAAAAGAGACAACAGCCCTGACCCGCCTGGTGCCCTGGCCAGGACTGATGATGGTCATGAAACGGGACTCCTGAGAACCCAAGGGAAGGTAATAAACACTGGCACACACAAGAGCTCTGACCTTTTGGGCCTTGGATCCACACCGAGGTGCTGGACACGACTGTTCTGCAGGAAGGACACCTGGGAGCTGCAGAGGCAGCTCCTCACTCAGGGCTTGCAAAGCCTTTGGAGGGATCCTGGGTCTGAACCCAGGGACAAGGCAGGCAGGAAAAGCAACAGCTCTGGACAACCAGGCTACAGACTACTGTTATCTTAATAAATTATATGCAATTTAAATGTCAGGTCGGATGCCAAGACAATCCGAGAGGCAGCGCACACTGGAATGAACAGCCTGCAAACAGATGAATTAAGGAGAGGGAGAAATTCAGACTCGAGTCAGTTGTGCCCTAAATCTCCCGAGCTGGCTGCTGGTGCATTATTTCAGCAGTGTGACACGCAGCATCACCTGCCCCAGCAGCAGCAGCTCTGGCAGCCGGGTGTGAGCAGGCAGATGGTCCCTGATGGTCCCTGCAGCAATCAGGGAGGAACGGTTTCCTCCTGACCACTTTCACACTCGCTCTCAAGTGACAGGCACTAAATCCTGACACAAATCACTCACGCCTGCTCCATCTACCCACCCACCACACGGAACGGGGATGTGTCAGCCTATTTCCTACAGAACCACCCTCCCAGCCTCCTATTTGAGGAGGAATCGTGTGTCCTGTGCTTTTTAACGTGCTTTAATAAACGTTCAGACCAGCCTTTCATGCTCAGCAGTTGATTGATAGCAATTAGTTGGCACTGACAAGGATATTGCTTGATGTGACAGACCAACAAAACACACCAATTTGTGCCAAGAAAATGTGTTCAAAAAAGGTGGTACATCTATAGCTCTAACAGGGCTCCTGCACTAAAAAATTAAATATAATGAGCATGTTCCGTATAAATAAGGGAAAGTGGCACCTCACTGCATGACTGTATATGGATTTAATAAGCTGTACAAGTCCTGCTACAGGACAGGCATGGTGGTTTGGAGTTTTTTTAATTCATCACTGTGTAAGAGTATCAAGGCAAAATTCAGTTTTATGCTAACAAGGCAACTTTGTTACCTTAGTTTTATCTCTGCACCTAACACCACTTTCAGCTAGGCCAAGTCATTCCATTTAAGTGATTTTATATGCCAATAGTGTTGTTAAATAGCAGGCAGGAAAAGACACAGTTCAATTGTCATGCGTGTCAGGAGTCTGGCACACACTCCCTTGGAGATTTAAACTTCTCTTTAAAGGAGAGCAATTAAACTGTTCATGAGGAAAGGAACACCAACATCATTCCTACACTGAAAAGCTGCACCCGTTTCAAACTAATCTGGTGTCAACAGCAACAGACTCGTATTTTTTTGTGTGTTGTACTTAAAATTAAGATGTTCCTAACTGACAAATCTAAACAAAAAGACCATTCTTATCAGATCTGTTTGCACACATTCCAAGTACAGCTGCACTGACTTAGCTGCAGGAGTTTAAATTCACCCATTAGGTTAAATATTATGCAGATTTTCCATGTGGACACAGCATGTAGTGGATCCCAGATGTGTAAAATCTTAGGGCGCAATTCAACAAACTCCTCACCACTCTGTGGAAGCAAAAACCATCGAGGATTGTCACATTTATCTGAAAGAACACATTCAATTTCTAGCCAGTCTGGACAGGAAGAGCCATGTCCCTATTGTGGAATGCAGGAAAGGGCACTGGAAGGGGATGAAGCACCTCCAGCCCCTCTATCCCTCAGTCCTTGCTTCTCCAGCAACAGCATTTTAAAACAAACTGAACCAAGAGAATCCATGCCAGGGCAGGATATAAACTTGCACACTCTCTGTGAGAGCTCCCAGCTCCCCCCTGGACAGGCTGGGGAGGAGAAGAAAGTTCCTTGTTCGAGGACATGCAGAATTGTTGGACAGGAAGGAACCACTTGGCCAACGACGTGTGTTGTGACTGGACGTCCCCCAGACTGGGGCAGGTTTCTGTGGTTTCCTGCAGACAGTTGTGACTGACACAACCAAAAAAACCTCCTCCTTCCCCTTCCTGTCTCATGACCTTTAGTGCCACTTGTTCAGGTTTACTGTGTGTAACAATTTCTGAAGCACACTCGGAGTTGGAAAGGCAAAAAACAACATTCTCAACTCAGGAGAGTCAGATCTTGAAAAATGCTGGGGAAGTTTTCCTAATCTACCACAAGTACCAACTGCTCTGACTCTTACAGGATAAAAGGAGAATAGTTCTGTAGTATTTATTTCCAACTTTCTACAACTAGACACCTCCCCAGTATGCCTAGATGAACATGCCTTGAGTGTGAGAAGTTTCACAGATACTTATTTACCTAAATTTCACTCAGCCAAACTTCTGGATTTACAGTTACACTTTTAGACTCAAGTTCTGGGAAGCATTGCTAGTCAGGTCAGATCAGTATTCTAATGTGAAGCATCTTTAAAGCACATGGTAAATCTTAATCATTTTAAGTCCCTAAGAGAATTATCCTAAGCAACTTCTAAAATTATGTCCTGAGAATTGGGATTTCAAAGTAAGCATTTCTAATCTTCCATGCATCATTAGAAACCCTCCGGCCCTCAAAACTAACCCTGCCATGCTCCCCTTGGCTACAATACATTTTGGTTTAATTCCCCACTTTTGGAATCCAGGCCCACCTGGAGTAGTAGCTTGGCCTAGGTAGTGATATTTTAATTTCCATGTCATTATAACCAGGCAAAATGGTGGTTACAATTCCAGCTTCCTTAGCAATCCCCTGTGACTGTGAAAAGGCAAGGCTGTTGGGATGGCAGCAACAACTGGAGATTCCAAAGGGAAATTGTTGGTGCAGACAAAGCTCAGCCATCACCTCCTCCTCTGGTGACTCTCAGCCCCTGGAACTCGAGCACTGCGAGTGAAGCTGTGTGCAGATTTTCATGGCATTCCGAGCTCCTCAGCAGGACACTATATTGAGCATAAACTGGCTGTTTTAATAAAAATTGCTTGGCAACAGGGGTTTGTATAATACAAACATTTCTACATAAAAACCCAAGGTAGCTTTCTCATGTGATTACAGCCGGGTCCACAGTAATGCAGACCAGATGTGCCTTCTGCATTCCAGCATATTTGTTAATCTGGAGGTTCTGGGCTGTGTGGGAGGAAAAAACAGTTTATAGAATGATTCATATGAACCAGGTATGGCTGGTTTAAAATGCTCTTTTATTATTCAGAAACAGAAATTAATCAGGTTCTCTTCTTTAGAAAAAAGAGATCAGTCTTTTATCATCCATCACTTTAAAAACACTCCATGTTCACAGCTGAACCTCCCTTGTATTTTATTCTTGCTGCTGGTTTCAGACACTGCTGTCTGACTTGTGTTGTAGTTGTTTGAACACCTTGAGCCCCTCCTGCCCTGCCATGGATGGAGCCCAGCAGTGCCTCCTGCTCTTTGTTTTCAGCATGAAACCATCGTGGCATTCGGGTAATGCACAAAGTGCATCTGTCAGATGTTACTCCTGTCACATGTTACTCCTGTCACATCTGGGCAGCTGCAACTTTCACTCTGGAAGGGAGGGACAGCCACAGCACTGGGTAAGGAGCTCAGTGGGAGGAGCTGTGACTGTACACAACGTGCAAGTCAGCAGAAGAGAAAGCCTTATATAGTTATTCCAAGTTTTACTTTCCTTTGGTGTAATTCAAAGAAGTATCAGATCTGCTGAATCATTGACGTGTTTTCCCCCTTAATGCCATGTGCTCCTGTGTCAGCACTGCCCAGAACTGCTTCAGTGACAACACCTCATCTCTTTCAAAAAGATTTCATGTCTTGTTCTGAACAGCAGACCCCAAAATCTTCATGTTCATGTTTTCCTCCAAGGTCTGCCGCTGCAGCAGAACAACTTTTATAAGCTACTAGTTGTGTTCAGGAAAAAAAAAACAGAAGAGTAACCAGCCAGCCTGCCCTTGCCAGCTCATTGTTTGGGAGCTGCCTGCCCGCTCCATCTGAGCACAGCCTGGCAAAGTGGAGGCTGTGTTTAATTCCTCTATTCCCTGACAAAGTTGAGGCGGTGTTTCATTCCTGTGTTCCCTGACAAAGCTGAGGCCGTGTTTCATTCCTGAGTTCCCTGACAAAGTTGAGGCTGTGTTTAATTCCTGTGTTCCTTGACAAAGTTGAGGCCGTGTTTCATTCCTGTATTCCCTGACAAACCTGAGGCTGTGTTTCATTCCTGTGTTCCCTGACAAAGTTGAGGCCGTGTTTAATTCCTGTATTCCCTGACAAAGCTGAGGCCGTGTTTCATTCCTGAGTTCCCTGACAAAGTTGAGGCCATGTTTAATTCCTGCATTCCCTGACAAAGTTGAGGCCGTGTTTAATTCCTGCCTTCCCTGACAAAGTTGAGGCTGTGTTTAATTCCTGTATTCTCTAACAAAGCTGAGGCCGTGTTTCATTCCTGCCCTCCCCAGCACCGAGAGCCTGCCTGCCCAGCCTCCTCCCAGCACGGAGACCACGGAGAAAGGGGTAGGAGGGGCTGAGGACAAGCCATTTTACAGTCTCTCGACATTCCAGTCCGCTGCCTAATTCCCATCTTTGGAAGAAAAAAGAAGGGGGAGAGGACAGGCTGAACTTTTGACCTGTAGCACAGACACCCAACCAGAACAGAGAAGAGCCATAAAGGTGTCTGTGCAGGGCCGGGATCTCACGACAATCGTCTGCAGCTTGTTTCCTCACCATCCTCCTCAGAAAAATGTTGATTACTTGTTTTATGATTGCCAGATGGTGGACTCTACTGAGAGCCTTCTTCATCCCCGTGACTGCCTGACCCTACATAAAACTGGAAGGGGCCGAGCCTTTCCCTACCCATCCCACCACAGAGGATGCCGAGACCTCCAAACCTTAAAGAAGCCGACCCCATTTGTAGCGACGTTGTTTCCAATTCTGTGTAAGGAATTCACACCCAGATTTAGAACCAGCAGCAGGTCAGCCATTCGTAAAACATTACACTACACCAAAAGTACACAGCAAGCCCAGGAGGGGGACACCAGATGAGCTCCTTGCCCTGAGAATGAGGATTTAAACCTCGATACTGCCCTGTATACAAGAGTGAGATGGTCTTAGGATGAGCATTTCACAACTGCTTCTCTTGATTGCTGTGCAACGAGTGAACACAATCACACATAAGGAAAGCAAAAATGCAATTTTAAGGATACTGGCTTGTGGACACACAAAAAATATCCCAACACCTATTCCAGAACAGCTCCTGTGTGGATACACTACTCCAAATAAAAGGCATTTTATGCCATAGTGCCCAGGGAGCTTCCACAGCAGAGCTATGGAATACAGTCAACTTTTATTACACCCCAGAATCCCAGGCAGGCTGAGTTGCTGTGGAAGACTGACCTCTTATTTTCCTTCCCATTGCCCTCAGTTTCCCCACATGGACAAGCTCTGGACTTCCAACACCCCCCGCTTGGGCTAAGACTGAGCAACACCACAGAGCACAGAGCAGGCAGGGAACACAGTTCCCACTTCTATTTCAACTCTGTCCTGTTTGGCCTTAACTGTCCAGATTCTTTTCCCTGAATCCTTTTTTCCTCTTGCTCTACCCCATCACCATAACCATCCAACTTGTCAATGCACTACAGAGATCCTTCTCATCTCTCTCAAGCAGACACCAAAGAAATTAGAAAACCTCTCACCAAAACGCAAAAAAATCTCATGGATTTGTTTTCCAAAGAAGTCGGAATTGCCACTGGGGAGGCAGCAGATCCACCCATTACTCCATTTTAACAAATCTGGTTATTGGTACAACCTAACCATGTTCCTCTGGCCATTTCCTCGCCTCAGCAATGTCACATGCTGCTTCTGCTACAAGGGCTGGTGTAAACCAGCCTCCTTCAGTATATTCAGCTGTAAAGATCTTTATTGCTAAAAAGGCCTGGACACCACAGGTTCTTCCCACAGGATTATGAAGCTAAAGGTGCTCCTGTCCCCAGTTAATCTGCACTGCAGCAGGTGGGCACTCTGCTGTCCCACTGCAAATGCCAGGAGGGCCATACAAGCAAATATGTTTTAAGACCCACTTCTCCCAGGCTGGGATGTGCACACCCCCCTGCTGATCCCACCCAGCTGAGGACAAGGCAGTTTGAATGGCAGGCACTGCTCGGCTGTAACTTCACTTTTCCAGTACTCAATCAGAATTAGCTTTTCATTGGTAAAATGGAGAGCTGACAAACTCAAGGGAGGGAAGTCCCTTAAGGCTCTTAAACACAAACTTCCCAACTCAGGAAGCCCTTAAGCCACCCACAGCTGGGGTATATACTGGGAAAAGCGTCTCTGCAAGCTCAGCCCAGTCTCTTTCCTTCATTTGTCCACTGTTGTCCACTTCCCAAGTCAGGGCACTGGGGTAGGTGGATGAGCAGAATGGTCACTCACACACCACAGCTGATAAGGCGTTTTTTCCCTCCTAACTCCAGTCCTCAAGCAGTTCACACTCAGAGCTGAGTTACTTGGCCTTATTCTGTTTTCATTCCCTCCTCCTCCCATTACTCCCTCTGCCATTTTAACTGATGAAACCCCAAAGTTCACAACCTCACTGTCCTAGGATTCCCCTCAGATATGGCATCCTCCCCCACATCAGTGATAACTAAGATTTACAGGGATGGTGACTGCATCATCCTCTAATCTCCCCCCGACATACCAACAAGCCATAAAGTTTAATGTGACCCCCTTTCTGGGGTTGTTTACAATACAATCCTGCTTCAGCTTCTGTCTTGAATAGCTATCACGAAGGTCACTTGGACCTAATTGCTCTGGGTGCCTCCTAATGACCACAAATAGCACCTTTTTAATGAGCAGAGAAGGGGGAGAAAGAAAGAAAGTAAAAAAGAAAAGAATTCAGCCTTTCAAACCCAGAGAAAGCCTCAACTCCGAGCTTCTCAATTACACACAACTTTAACTTCTGCTGAACTTTACTAGAATATGCACAGGCAGGAACTCAGAAGGTATCTTAATTTTTATCACCTAGATTTAATTAGGGGATTGATTCTCCTCTCACATACTTCAGTTGGATTTTATTGCTCCCTCTTCTCCCTTAGGTGTTGTCTTTAGTCAGTGTGGTTCAGAACAAGATCTCACCACAGCAGCACAGAATCACCAGTGCTGGGAGGAAGCCACAGTCACACATGCAAAATGAGGACTTCGGGTTGTTTTAGGGAAAATTTCTTCTTTACAAGTGGATTGTTCAGGCTCAATCACCATTTACGTGTTACTTTTCTTCTATGGATTCATCCTGCTCTGATAGAATTTTCTAAAAAGACACAGACCAAGAAGACTGCAATGCTCATTATTTTTCTTTTCCCTGTGATCCTGATCTGACTCCTGCTAAATACCAAGCCCAAATGCTTACAGGGATCCTCAGGTAACCCATGAGATCCCATCACAGAACAAAACCAAACCCACAGAGGTGCACAGTATGTAACATCAAACAGCTTCAAACATGTTTCTGTAGGTTTGATACAAAAGAATTAAAACTGTAAATAACTCACTTATGAGGCCCAAAAAGAAATTAATATAATGGTCAATGTAGTCCAATACTCCATAATGAACAGAACCAAAAAATAAGAACAGTTTCCCAATTGTCCCACTTGGGGATGAATTCACTTAATCTCTTATTTTACAAGTATATATTGTGCTGGGAGAATTTCTTTGGGAAATTCAGCTTCATCTTTGTTGGCTCTTCCCCTATCCCACTTCCAGAAAAAATGGAAGGGTTTCTAATTCTGTTCCCATGATGGAGTTTTCCTTACTCACTCCTATGACAAAGGATACGTTATTTTGGCCATACTGAGTTCTCTTGCTATTTGTTGTAAAACCTACACTGAATTGAGAAGTAAATTCTTGGCATACCTTTTTTTCTGCCATTTTTGGTTTCAGATTTTGTATTCTGTTTTTCTTTTCATGCAACATCTGGTCAGCAGAAGGGCTTATCCAATCCCTCTTCTTTACTGCATGCATGTAACTCACATCCCAACACTAAACACAGACCACATGAATCCTTCCAACACTGCCAAAGAGTCTGATACTCTTAAAATACTCACAAAAATGCAGGAAGTTATTTACTGAATTTAACATGCACTTCGCCTATAAATGAGTTAACACCAGGGGGAAAAAAGAGGGTTTTTTTATTAATTAACACAGGCCTGGGAAACATTTTGAGAAAGGGGATTGTGGAATGTGGATACCTTTTATAGTGGCGCCTGAATACAACTGGACTCACTGTCTTAAAAAAATTAGGAATTTACCCATATAACCCTTATTTTTCTTTAGCAAAGGGACAAATCATCCCAAAACCAGCCCAACCCAGAAGGGACATGAGCCAGTCCAACTATGTACAGCTGAACTAGAGGAAAGGGACATGAATTCAAGGCTCACTATAGAGCAAGATATGTAACGTTTGAGTTTATTTACAGTCAATTCTTGTTATCATTAAGAGGTTTGGGTAAATAGTTAAGTATCTCCTTCGGCATCTTCTCTGTACAGTAACATCCCAGCAGCACCTTTCATTAGTATAAATGCTGGTTTGGACTGCGTGTTTCTGCAGAAAGCTCTCCTAACATGCAATGCCATCCACATACTTCTCCCACAAAAAAGCAGAATACAGTTTAGGGGAAAACCAGAGCTGAACACGATTTCCATTTTACAAGGCAGCACTGTATGGGAAGGACACTGAGATGTGTCAATCTGGTGCTGTGCAATCCCCCCCCCGTTATTTACACTCGTCAGAAACTCTACTTTGAATTCAGCTCAGGGCGTTTTGACATTCATCCAAACTTTCATCTTTCCAGCACTGGGGTTGGTTTCTGGATTTTCTACTTCTTCAAAGAGGCACCATGTTACCAAACAGGATCCTGCTTAGTTTTTTTCTGTGTACAAAGGGCAACAATAAGTGTTTCCAAGAGCTCACCAGGCCAAAGGCAGTACATGGATTTTCTCCATACGGGCAGCTACCAACGTCCCCTCAGTTAATCCCAGGCTTGCACGGGATCCCTGGGAGCTGGCAGGGCATCCTCCTCATGGACCACACGGCTTCCTCCAGGCACTCGCGGCTGGAATTGTGGCACCCAGTTTTTATGCAGGTCTGGAGATACAACAGGGAGCTCAGAACATCCCACAGGAGGCGAAGGCTGTGTGCCAGGAGGAAAAGCTCATCAGGTCATCAGGACACAGCAGAGCCTGGACCGGAGGGTTCTAATTGCAGGTCCACCAGCAAACTTCTTGTGTGGCCACAGACAAGCCATGGGGTGTTCTCTATCTCAGTTTACTCCTTGAAGGAGCGGATAAAATAAAACTCTTTGTCATGGGGTCACACAATGGCTGTTTAACATATGTAAATGTTCCAACAGTCTCCAGCAAACCAAGCAGGGAAGGCAAAGCGCTGCTGGGGGTGTTGCTGTAACTGGGTCCCGACAGGCTGGGATGTCACTGGGCCAGCCATCTGAACGCTGAGCACACACAGGTCTCTTTAAATGCAAAAGCAAAGCGCTGTGAAAGGATTGTGTTTCTAATCACGCCTCCCGTCACAGCCCTGGCTTCCATTTGCCCTTAAATCCCAGCGCAGCAGCTCCGTGTGCATGTGCCAAAGTGCACGGCCGGCCTCTCCTGCTGAAAAAAGACTCGAACAAATCCTTCCAGACAGCATTAGAGAGGAGAGGAGACACTACCGGATCAAAACAGCCACCTGGAGTGACCCCTCTCCTGCTCAGACACGGTTACATAAGCTCGGAGTGGGAGCCGCCAGGAATGCGGCACAGGAGGCAGGAAGCGCTGGGGCCAGCGGGTTCCCGCAGCAGATCCCAGGCAGGTACTTCTCCAACCTTCTGTGCCAGGCAGGACCCTGTCCCTGGACAGCAACACTCGCTACCCACAGGGCACCCTATCCCCAAGAGCAGGTGGCACCACGAATCGAACAAGGGCCACGTTTGATGGAGAAGTGAAGCCTCTTCTGCACGAGGAGTTAGACCTGAACGAAATACAGCCTGGTGGATGTTCAGACACATGCCAGGATCCCTCAGCTGAGGGATGAGAAGCCCCCAGACAGAACATGAATACCTGCGGGGTGTTTATTCCTGCTGGGCCCAGCTCCTTTGCCCAAGGACAGTGTGTAAGAAGTGTCAGAGGGGCTGAGGGACACGCTCCAGTTCTGTGGCTGATTAAGCATATGCCTCTGACTCAGGCATTTGGAAAACTGTGTACCAGGATCAAAATAAACCCAGGG
>VZRO01001069.1:471773-500128 GCA_013397915.1 Daphoenositta chrysoptera | reverse complement strand
AAGTAACACCTTTTGAACTCATCTATGAAAGTAAAAGTGCACAGGCTGAACCAAGATTTACCAAGAGTTTTGGTTTATTCATTTCGTTTTCTGAGTATCTCCACAGTCTTAATAGGGAGTGGCAAAGGGCATCCTGAAGATCTTAAACACTCTTTATCCTGTAGAGACCCAAAATAGCATCTTGTGATGTACTTGTGAAATTCTAAAGAAGTCACACAAAAGCCCAGAAGCCACAGGCAGGGGAAAATGGAACACAGCAACACAACTTATGATCGCAGGACCACAGGAACATGCAGGAGAGGAGGAGAGAGACATATTCATTCTCTGAGTCGTGAATGGGAGCCTGGGAACTGCAGGTTTGGGAGAACTTTAAAAGGGACTTTTAAAGAAGGGGCAGGGGCTTTCCCAGCACTGACCTGCCACCAGTAAATCACTGAGTTTGCTGGCTTTTTACTGCCACTAACACTGCCCTGCTCGAGAGCCTCCACAGTTCTCATCAGGATCTGACTGTAATTGCAAGCTGCTCCCAGAAGATACTCGGGCACAGATCAAAGAGTGCTGAACACTTTTAAAGGCTTTAGCCAGGGACCTGTGCTGTGGATAATTTAATTAACAGTTCAGCATCCAACACATGACTGCAGCCAACTCTGATACTGCCAGTCTTCAGCCCCTTGGAGAATGACCTCAGAATATTCCAGGAGAGAGAATGCACCTCCTCTTGCCTACTGAGGCCAGTAATTGCAACACCTCTGTGCTTCCTCTCCTTGTTCTTCTCCTTACTTTAGAAGTGTTTCCTTTATTATATGAAGGAAATGTTTTCTCCCCAGGGATGTTCCTCAGAGGACCAAAATCCAGGCTGCCCCACTGCCCATCCAACTGCAGCCATCCAGGCTCTGTGATGTTAAATTAATGCTTGATGTTACTCAGAAGGGCCCTGAAACATGGTTTAGAGCCCCACAGCACTTTCAGAGATGTTCTAAGAGTCATTGCTGAACCAAGACTGCTTACAGGAATGGGCCATGAAGCGTTTCTCAATCTTTTCAAGTAGAGTTCTCTAGAACCTGCTGACCTCGAGTCTTAAAGAGGAAAGAGCAAAATGAACCAACTAAAGAAGGAGAAGAGAGATTCCTTCTTGCTAAAACCCTACTTCTGTAAAAACAGAACTGTCTCTTTCAGTCTGCATTCAGGTAGTTCTGCTTTTGCTCACTTCAAATGGAAATGAATAGAAAATGGAGAGACAAACCATGTGAAGAACTTCCACACCTTCAGTGGAAAGCCACCTACCAAGCTCCTTCAGCCATCCTCAAGTGAACTCCATGGATTTTTGTTCATTTAAAGCAAGGTCTGAAGGACAACAGGTTGCTGAATTTTATGCTTTCTCTCAGGAGAGCAGCACAAGGCTGTATGACTGAGAAACAGGGAATAGTAAAAATTTATCTTGTCTTCTCCATGAAAACATGAACTCAACGCTCCCAGTTTCTCCATAGTCACATACATTTTCCAGAAGCTCAGTAGAGTTCACAATTTCCAATCTTGTATGGCAAGTGAGAGATGAAACAGAACAGATTTTTCTTCAAAGCAACTACTAATGTGAAATTACTTTCATCATATCAAATTTTGGCATCAAGTGCAAAGAGAGATCTAAAACTTCAACTGCATCGACATGCACAAATAGGAGATGGGAGTTTCGTTTCACTATCATTTTATCCAAACAGATGATGCCTTACCCCATTACAGCCATTGCAAAGAACAAAGCAATGCTGTAAATCGAGGAGTAAAAACTGGATGGACCTTGCTCTGTGCTCAGCTATCTATTAGCACATCCATTGACATCAGCAGAAATAAAAGGTGTCAGAGAGAACAAATTTGGGCTATCACCGCTTACCAGCTGTGTGGTGCGTTAAGAAATGATGCTAAAGTTTTGAAAGAGTTGCTCGTACCTTTCAATATTGGCAATTTTAGAATGCGTACATCTGGTGCTTTTTGTCAACACCAGGCAGGTCCAGCTGCACACACAAACTCAGGGGGGCTGCTGAAACTCAAGAGGCAAAGGGCAGATCCTGCGCTGGCTCTGCGGTGCCCACCCAGCCCCGGTGCAGTGGCACAGGCGCTCCCCGCGCCATCCCTGCCCCGTTTCCTCAATGCCACACAAAGCACAAGTGACATCTCGCTGGCACGAGCTGACTGCCAACATGCCCATCAGAGCTCGCATTGAACTCCGCAGATACATGTGAATATGGATTTCAGAGTTACTATTGTTTTCCCCTCCCTGTACAGGGAAGGGATTCCCCATCCCCCACCTCTGCGCAGGCCTCTCCACCTCATTTCCATCTGGCTGACGCTGCACTAACGCTGAAGCTCCAGCTGGATCCCACAGTATTGTCTTGAACATTGTGTTCCAGCCGAGCTGAACTGGAGGAGCCTCCCGGCTCCAAGACAAATCCCAGGGTTTTATGGACACAGCAGAGCAGCTCTGCCTGCCAGCCCGTGCCCCTGGTACTGCGGGAAGGGCTGGAAGCAGGGCTGGCTCCTGGAGCGGGGACAGCCTGGGAGCAGGGCTGCCTCATGGAGCCGGGCCAGCTGTTGTGCTCCGGGGGTTTTGTTTGGGTTTTCAGACACTGCCTCTTTTCACAGCACGCAGACAAACGGGGAGACTCTCCCTCTCTCCCTAATGAGAGGGGTTTTGCTCCGTAACTCCTAAAGCCTTCCCACACTCAGCCGGGGCTTCACCAGCGCAGTAATTTTAGAGCAGGATTCTTTGGAACAGGTGAGCCCACAGCACTAAGGTCGCAGCTCCCCATATATCTGCATTTTCCCTCTCCTTCAGTGAAATACAGGAGAGCCTCGGGCCACAACAGGAGCCAAAGCCTGGCTCCAGCTCGGTTACCAAAAACACGGGTAAGGCAGCACCTGGCATTTCGGAGGGCATGCAGTTTTCTCTCAACTACTCCAGGCAGAAAACACAACACCTTCTAAGAGTTAACAGGACTGGGCTGCTTAATACTTTACCCTCATCAAACATGGTAAGAGGCCTCCCATGCTGGAAACTCCTATGACCCAGTTAAAGACAGTGACCCAATTCTGTTATGACAGGAATGAAGCCCTTCTAATTTTCTCAAACAAGAACCATTTCAACTAAACAAATCCATTCCAGTCGCATCAGCCCTTGCACAGAACAGAAATCTGCAAAATTCCTTTTTTATTGCCATGGACTCACCCTTTCACAGGGCCATTCATGTCAGTACATCTTCAAGCACTTTACAACTTAGGAAAGCACATTTAATATAGAGTAATTGCCCATATTCAAATTCCCCTCTTGCTTTCAAAGGTAAGAATTCCAACCTCAAACCAGGAGACCTTTCCCATAAGCATCTGCACTGTTCAGTGGTGCTTTCCAGGCAATACTACTCCTAGTAAATGTACAAACTATTTCTCACTTACACTCAACTCCCTTTGTCAGCTGCGGAGAAGGGAATGCACAGGTGCCATGAAATGAGTGTAAGCACATCGGAAAGTATCTCTGGTACATCCCAAAAAGATCTCTGTGAAAGCTGCCTGACCTTTGCACAGCAGAATCAGGTGCTAAGTGACACGGATCTCCCCGAATGTGACAAGGTGAAGTCAGCCACAAATACGGAGGAAGTGCCAATCAGCGCACTTGTGTTTCAAACCACAAAACAAAGTATTTCTTTATATGAACCTTTTTTACTACTGTGGAAAGTTCTGATTTACACCAATCCTCTACCTGATGCCTACTGATAATTCCATTTTAAAATGAATAAAATAAACATTTTCAAACCTATTATTTTTAAACTATCAACAAGTCAGGGTGGGAGGAAGGGGAGGACAAAGGAACGGGTCGCACCAAATTTTTTAACCTTCCAACAGTCCCCACCAGCTACATCATCTGGCTGTTTAGCAGAGGTCACCCCACTGTGATCACACAGCCCTTCCAGGATCAAGGATGTGTCAGGGGTAGAAGAGCCCACAGAGCCATGACAAACAACAAAACCTCCCAAACCTTAAAATGGACAGAATCCAGCAAGCAATTCCTGCCTCTAGTGAAAATCAACCAGACTTTTGTATGTAGAACCTTGCTTGCAATCTGGCAAAGGTATGTTTTGTCCTCAATTAACAAAAACCAACATTTAACAACAAGTTTGAATTTCATTCCATCTTCCACCACTGAAAGTTAACATTTCTTTCTCCAAACAATAATCTCAATATGGGGCCAAAACTGTAAATAAAGATTTATATTAAGAATTTTTTACACTTCACAGGCAGTTGACCTTACATGTTCATTTATTTACCAGGTAAAGCATTTTCATTTTAACCACACCAATACAGAATTTTGTAAGAACACACACACACACTTACAGAAGCTGCATCTGCAAATGTGAACACCCACAAAACTGAGAAACCCCACGTGAAATCTCTAAGTATGCAAATGAAGATACAGATCTGCCCAGAATTCACGTGGATACAGGAAAAATACCATTGTTTCTTTCAAAGATTTCAGCAAGGCCAATATGGCACAAGGAAATAAGAAACCTCAGACACCAAGTGCACAAGGAACTGGCTGGGAAGGTGTCAGGGAGTTCATTTAAAGACTGGACACACTGATCATATGAAACACTTCTACTTTACAGCTCCTGTGGTAAATTAGAAACAAAAGTATTTCTGTGACCAAACCGAGCAACTTGTCCTCCTCCAACAGCCTTATCTTAGTCTGCACTAAAACACCTTGAGTGCACAGAGCTCCTCCAGGAAATCCCAGATGAATTGAAGGTGAAAAGCAGCTGGAAGAACGAGTCCCAGAAAAGGATGGGGAGCTGTGTGTGCCCCACTCTCAGCCAGCACAGAAATCCACTCATGTAAGGAGTGGGGAGAAAACTGACCACCAAATGTTTTACTAGTGAATAAACCCCAATTAATTCATCACAGACCTCCTCTAAAATGTGTGAAAATTCACTGCATCTCTTGAACCATTCAGCTTGACAGGACTTGTGGAAGAGCAGACTGTAGCACTCCAGAAATTTCTTATAGACTGATAAGAACAGCAGCAATGCTTAACCCACTCTACAGCCTTTTATCTTTCTTCATGTCACACATTCACTTTTTAATTCCTTATATCCACCACGTGGAACAAACACCATGAGTTTTAGAGATGAGTTTTAGTGCCCTGGCCAAAAAGCACAAACCCAAAGGTGTCAGAAGAAGAGGAAACCCAGTTCTCCATTCAGTTCAGAGCTTTGACAAGTTTCTCTCTGACCTAAACCTGCCTTGCCAACACAGCAGACTAAATCTAAGATTGCTGGCTCTGAGCAGGGACAGATGTTATCTGAGAGCTGTCATTATACCACTGAGTCACATCACCTGAGAAGACCTCTGGACTGCAGGGCTGGGATGTTATTACAAAGCACTTGGTACTCAGGTCTGTCTGCCTTTCAACAGCTGCAACCCAAACATGAAGTCCTATGGCAACTTCATCAAAAATTTTCCTGCCTTTTTTTTTTTCATAGACAGCGCAACAGGAATAAAATTAAATACTGGCAGAGCTGAAGAATAACATCCATAAAATCTTAAAAATGAATTCACAAATTCTTCACGTGGCATCTGGGAACTTACATTTATGATAAAATAAGCAGGGATGGCTGTATGGGCACCAGCACCACTACACAAGGCTGTGTTCCTTAGCTTCTGCCTAAGAACATTCTCCCTCCACATCCCAGATCCGTGACGATCTCCTCTACAGCGCTCCTGCCCTTTTCCCACTCTGCCTAAAAGATCCAATGAGATGAGGATCACGTCTCTCCTTTACAAACTGGAAACCCTCTCAGCTCTGAGCACCCTTTCAGTGCAGCTGCACTGAGGAATTGATTAAAAGAGGAAGTTTTCCTTGACACCAGAGGAGTGACACCCTGGAGACGGCACTTGTGCAACCTCCTCGTGGGGCTGTGCTCTTGATTTCCCCGTCAAAGATCAGCTGTCAGGAATCAAAAATAAAACTATAGCACAATGTGTTTCACCATTATTTCTCCTCCCTCAGCAGCAGGAGTTGCATTGTAGGATCTCACAAAAAGGTCTACAGAAAAATAATACAGACTTAGTTTGACAGGAGCCTTCCGAGGCCCCATCCCTAAAATGTCACCAAAGGGACTGCACATTCACAATAAATACATTTTTCTTTTAACACAGTGCTAATTAGAGGAGAAACTGTTTGGCACTTTCTCTTCTGAGTACGTCACCAGCTTCTGAGGACAACACTCCCTGTCTCTGCCACTGCCTAAATTCAGAGCAACCACAAGCCTGTAATGAGTAACGTGTGAAGGCCAAGGTGAGGTAACGTCTTGGCACCTTTCATACATATTCATGAAGAAACAACAACTCTCAGCAGTATCACACTCCTGTCTATACGTAAAATGCTTCACAAAATTCCTCTTACGAGCCGTGTTGGGCAGGGAGGTAAATATTGTTAGTCCTGTTCAGAGAGAAGTGAGGTGACTTGCCAGGGAATTAACTTGCCCAAGGTCACCCAGTTAAGTGGTGTCAGGAGCTGGGACTATAAAAACCTGCTCTTGCCTCAATCTTCTGCCCTACCCACTGAGGCAGCATTACCTCCCTGCACCTTTGGTAATAACAATAACACCACCCATGAACAAGTTATACCTAGCAAACACCAAGTAATTCCAGAGGAGGGATGAATGAACTCCTATGTAGTTAATTCCAGGAGCTGATCCAGTTCAGGCCTGCCCACAAACAGAGGGAAATTCTTTCACATACACAGAAAGAAGAAAGACAAAGAAGAAAGACAGAAGTGCTCCCTATCAAGTTAAGCGTCGTAATCCCCTGGCAGGAGCCAAACCAGACTGACTGCCCCAAGGACGGAGCTGCCTCAACAGGGACACGGTTTTTTAAAGTGCAGAAATGTCTCGCTAACCTGACTTACCCTGCTCAGCCTCCAAGGTGTGCTTGTGGCTTTAAATATTTTCTTGTTGCTGCTTTGAAGGCAAGAACAGACACGATCTCCCAAGCACCCACTGCTCCGCAGTTGGGGGGAGGAGGAGGAGGTGAATACTGTAGCTAGCTGAGAACTGTCAGATTGTGTTTGCCATCAAGGAATGCCATTTCCCAATGCCTGAGTTTAACTCTGGAATGAGATGCACGCTGCTGCTGACCCCTGTGCTGCCACTCCATAGACTCCCTTATCTCATCAGCCCCTGAGCATCCCATCCTCACTCCTCCGCGTTCATGTTCCCAAACTGTCAATCTCCCCGCAGTGACTCACAAGGTTCTGAACCCACCATTCGCCTCTGAGTCTCACTATTTTTTCATACAAGTCCTTCTGGTTTAGATTGAGAGGCGTCTTATTCTTCTTAAATGTTAAAAACGAAATTAAAAAGAATCACTGAAAGCAATATGCCCTCAGCACAACAGCCTCCCTGAGAGCTCTGCATACTTCAAAGAAAAACACAAGAATCTAATTCTGCTCTCCAGTCAGAGTGCTGCAAATTAGGAATAATTCTGCTGAAGTCAATCAAGCCACAATCATTATAACAACCACTGTGAGCAAAAGTGAAGCAGGGCCTGCCTGTGGGCACATTTCAGGAGTGACAATGGATTAGAAAATACATGGCAAAGGGTGTATTAAAGTTTAGGTCAGCTTTACAGACTATCAATGAACTCCCCTTACAACCCACTGAAAACAAGAATTCTCTTTACCCACATTCTAATCCTCATTATTACACAGTGCCAGCACCACCTGTGCATTACTAACACACCTCTGAGAAGGTGGGGTGGTTGGAGATGGTTGCCAACCAAAATTCCAACACAGGCTTTGTTTGTCATCCCCACGTGGCACGGATGTATCACCCACCATAGATGGCTTCAGTTCTTTACCTTCTGTCACCTCCCTGTTCGGATTATCCCACATTAAACCAAGGGCTCACTTAAGGCGGTGTTTTTAAAACTGGTGGAGTTCAGCCATTGGTAATGGAACTGTTTCAATGTTTTCTCATCCAATCCTACTGCAAAGAGGAGGAGGAGGAGAAGAACACAGGAATACAGGCAGCTCTCCCCAAAACATTCATTTTGACATTTTGATATTCCTTAAGCTGCTGAGTAACCTGACCAAAGTGGAAGGGGTTACGGCAAACCCAGCGTGCTTATTTTCCAGGGAGCACAGAACCAAACCCAAACATGCACATCCATACATTATTGGATTTGCTGGTTTAATCAGCTAGTACCAGTGACTCAATTAGCCTCTTAGCAGTGCCTAAATGGCACTAATTCAGCCCGCTGGCTGCTGCAGCACACATCTCCCAGGCTGTCCCTTTGGATTTAGCGGTAACAGCACGGCTATTCTTCTCCTGACAGCACCAGGGGCCCAGACAGTCTCCTGCTCTCTCTCTTTTCCTCTGTTCTGCCAACCACACAGAAAGAAAAGACCCCAGGGCTGACTGTGTGTGAGCGTTGAGTAGGAGGAAAAAGGAAGAGGGAGACACTATTTCTATTCATTTTACAGCTTCATCCATCAAAAGCCTTTCTAAAAAAATTGAAAAATGCATTCCCAGAAGCTCCTGGTTTAGAGCAACAGCCTAATAAGGTGTTTAAGACATTGACCTAAGCTTTAGCAGCCGTATCTACTACACAAAAGTTTAACAAATTACAGATGTACTTAGAGAAGTGCTATTTGATTCTAACCCACACACCCACCATTGTTAATCTGTTATTGATGTTTTTTGGGTTTAGGATAAAGGATAAACCATCAACATGAACACACCCTACTTTTAAGTGAAACTCGAACACCTTTGGCAATCTCAAACAGTAACACACAACCCCAGTAAACAAACCAGCCGACCCCAAAGTGCTTTTGCTGACCACTCAACAGCACATTTGTTCAGCTAATTTTTGTGACTCTCCCTTATATAACAACTAATTTTCAGGCAGATTGATTCCCTGGTGAGCTGTTGCACATTGTGCAGCCATAAAAGCACCAGTGACAGTCAAAGAAGGTGACAGGAACAGTAGGCTGGTGTTAGGGCAGAAGCCAAAAGGAGTTTTGGCAGCAACTAAGTATATGTCAAATTAAAGTGACCAAGCAACTACAGCTTCAAAAGTATTGAGTCAGTATGAACAAAATGTGCTGTCAAAACACAACATGTCAGAACTGAGCCCATCAGATCTAGTTTACTTGATGACTATACATAGAATTACAGGTCAGGAGAAACACAGAAGATCTCAGAGGAGGAAAAAACCTTTGCTAATTAACTTACAATGTGGAAAGCAGAGTAATCTTACCCAGAAAAAAGGAGCAAATGGTACATGAGCTCTTCTCTCTCTTCTTCATAATTCTCCTCATAACTTAAAAATGAAGGCTTATTAAAAATGCTCAAAGGTGGACTCACTCTTGGTTTGAGAGCCACATTTGCAAAAGAGGTAATATTGCTTTAAATCCCTCCCAGCAGCTTCCCAGCTGACAACAACTTGGCATCCAAAGGCTAGGTAGGAACTTGGCAAACATACAGGATTTCTACAACAATATTTGCAACATAAACTGAAACAAACAAATAAAAAAGAATATCCCTTTCAAGTACTAGACAGTAAACAGGCCTTGCACTCCCACTCCCCTTTCCTTATTAATATTCAACAGTTTAAAATAAAGATGTACCAAAAAACCACCAGGGAATCCAGGGAATTCATTAAGCCTTCAGTATTTCAGTTCACCAGTCTGATTTCCAGTCAGCTGAAACTGGAAAGTCATTACTTCAGCTACAGCCCAGGTCAGAGGAAAGACTAATCTCAGACTGACAGAGCTGCCAGATTCCAGGTTCAGGATGAATGCAGGGTGGTTGGGGAATTATAAGGGAGAATAAGGAGAATGCAATATCTTAATTAAGGAAAAACAAGCAATCTGTGCCAACAAACAAGGACATGTGCTCGGGCAGCATAAATCAGAGTTACTGGAGCCACTCCATGTGAAACCTGTACAGAGCAGGGCACAGAAACCACCAAGTCTCCTATTCTTGCACGTTTGGGTCAGTTTGATATCTGGCTTTTAGAGATGCTCATGTGTGAATTCCACATGTCCTTCACCCCTGCCCAAACCCAGCGAGTACCCAGCTATTGCCTCCAGACAGACCCTGCCAGGGCTGTTCCAGAGGGCAGCACAGCTCACACCACACAATTCCCCCCTGCACAAAAGTCAACATCATCTTTGCTGCACTAAGGGACAGGAAATTGTTGCCAGCAAGAGGAACTCCGTGGGAAGTGTGCAGAGACAATATCCTGCTTGGTGCATCCCCACAGCTTCTCAAAACGGTCCCAGATTTGCTGCAGAATCCCCTGGCCATATCCCTGCTCCCCTCCCTGCCTGCCTGAGAAATCCCCTCCTAACTCAGCTCCCAGCTGCTCCCAGCACCCCCCATCCAGCAGGAACTGCTGCTCCTCCTGCCACTTTGGCTTTATAAAAACACTGGAACCAGACAAGCAGATCTTTGTAGGGGTTTTCTTTTTTGGGTTCGGGTTTTTTGCTTGTAGGTAAACTCCAGTGTGGCACAGAGATTATAAACTGCAGCCTGGTATTTGGGTAAAGCTGCCTTTCCCTCGGTGCTGCAGTGGGCAGGGCAGGCAGGCAGAGGTTCTACCAAAATGAAGAGAGATCACAATCAAATAAATGGAACTGTTCAAAAACATTCTGTTGAGTAGGTGAGTTACTGCAGCTTATGGACATTTTGTCTTCCCTCGTCAGAAAAGCTGGCTTGCTAATTTATGGGCAGAGTGGGAAAAGCAGAGGGATACAGACAGACACAGAATACTTAAAACAGGCCTCAGAATGGAGACAAAGCTCCCCTTTCACCTCCTGCTGCTATTTACCATCTGGGATCCTGAAAAGGGGGTGATGGGTAGTTTTGTGATAGGTTTGGCAAGGGGCAGGACATTTAGGATTTTCTATGTGTAACGAGGTCATGTGTCAGCGCCTTTGCAGCACATGGGAACACTATCCAAAAGCAGGTTCAACAAAAGGGGTTGCCCTGGCTGAACTGGGAAGAAATTCTCTTTAAAAATATCCTGGCACCAATGCAGGATCTTAATAAGATTAGTAATAATAATAAATTTGCAGAAAATGCCTCCAGAACGTAGTTTGGGAAAGCACAGAAAAAAAATGAAGGAATGAATGCGTCCAATTAAGAGTGGGTATTTAATATTTTTAGAAGTGGTATGAAATTTAAAAGGAAAATGAAAATCCTGAATCACGGCATTTACACCTCTGTTTGGAAACCAAACAGGTCAGGTCACTCCATGTTTTTTGGTAACTTTTGCTTTCTTGAGCCCCTTACATTGCACTTAGGAAGTAAGACCTGAACAGGCTGATGTGAAATGTGCTGCAAGTCTGTGGAGAGGGAGATGTGCTTTGTATTACAGTATTCTTTGACATTTCCACTAATATTGGGGGTTGGGGTGGTGGAGGTAACTCAGGATTTCAGTCTCTGCTTGTAAGAAGTTGTAGTGGTTTTATCCTTTTTTTTGATCAGTTTTGTTTCACAAAAGCAATTTACAAAGAGCAGTTACATGAAATGAGTCCTGTCTTCATAAAGAGAATTATTTATAGGGTGAATTTCCCATCATAGGGTGCTACAGTAAATCTTTAAACAGGATCCTTTAACCCAAGGACCTGAAGGTAACATGAGCACCCCAGCCTTTTGCCCAGACTGGATGTCTGCTGACTGAAGTGATTCTAACAATGCTCCTACTGCAGACAATTCAATCTGTGCGTTGAATTATTTAAAATCTGTTCTCTTCACGATGCCCAGATGTGAGAATTAGTCACTAGAACTAATGCAGTACTTTCCTACCCATGTGTCTCAAACTCCTGCGTGGTAGAAACCCCATTTTCAGGTCTGAAAGCTCTAAACCCAGGATGTCACTACTACAGCATACACTACACAGAGAAATTAAAGGCAGTTTGTGCATCGTGGAAGACAAAATTTCACAAGGTACCGATGGGAAATCAAAAAGTTATGTCAATCCTAAAAAACAGACCCTTTAAAACAATCACTGGATCACACCTGTAAGCCTGGAGCAATGCCCTTGATGTGAAAATGTTGTTCTTGTTCCTCACCAGCCTCTCCTCCAAGCATGCACATCACAGATCCAAAACCGGAGCCAGGGAGCAGTGAAAGGAGCCACAGTTGGCACATTGCCATGAGATACAAACAGATGGACACCTTCTGTCCATCAAGAAAGGCTCTTCAAGGGATCAGAGTTCAGGATGGCTCCATCCCACAGCCTGGACCAGGCTGCAATCAGACCCTTGGGCCAGAAAGCCACAGCATCCACCCCCTAAGGGACCTCTGGTGAAGCCACACAGCACCAGACATGGTCCTGAGGGCTCCTTCAGGCTGCTGCTGATACCACTGTAATGGTGTCACCTAGCTGCAAAAAAACAACACATAAATGGCTTTTCACACCAAAATTCCTTAGGTTTTTTTCTGTATGTGTTGTTCTGCTCTGAGACAATAACCATAGTTCTGCTTTGCCCTCCCAGTTTTGAAAAGAGCTGCAGAAAGAGGGGGGACACATGCACACAGAGGTTAGAGGCACTGGACAATGCTCAGGATTGGAAAATGTTACCAAAAAAATAAAATAAATAAATAAATATAATCACAGTTTTGATAGTTCTGTGGGAAAAAAAAAACCTTAGCAAATTTGCAACAAAACTGTTAAGTAATTAAGGCAAGACACTTCACACATGAACTTAAACTGCTAATTAAATCCCCCCTGCTTAATTGACTAGATTTGCATATCATTCAGTGAGGAATGGGAATGGCTCGGGCATTACACAAGCACTTCCTTGTACAGGAAGGCAGCTCAGTAACATAAACTAAGTTATAAGACAAAAACAATGCCCAGTTTCTGAATGAAATAGAAATTTTCAGCAGAGATTTTCAACACGGTTTTGTGAGGAACACTAGAAGAGAACTGTCTGCAATCAGTTACTACTCCAATAGTAATATTCAGAACTACAGCAAATGTTTTATATCTGTGCTATTTCCCTACTATTTAACCCATGATCACTGTCTGCTCATCTATACAGCTCCCAGTTACTCTAAAAAATGGGTTTACAACCAAGAGAATCCATTTCTACTTGGAAAACCCCAGTACCTTCATTTCAATAACCATGGGAGAAAAAACATCAATGTCTGTCCCTCTCTACCACTAAACTTAGCATGAATTTATGGAAGGTTTGAGCAAACTTCCAGACCTGAAGCAGCAAAGAAACACTTTGACTCTTAAGATCAACCACAGTCAAGGAAAATCTGCAATTATCTGCCATTCCCATCATTCCCAAACGACCCAAAGCATGCAGGATGAATCCAGCCTGGCAGAAGCCCTGCTCCAAGGAGTCAGATGATGTTTTTTAAAGTGGGTAAAGACTCAGAGTCAGGAACACAACCTCCCCCCATGGTAAAAAACTGTTCTAGGAGTTCCTTTCAATAATCTGCTTTTCAAATTAGAGTTCTTACACCAATGTACACGAGAGCACCTGGAGAATCAGGGCCATTCTGGCATCCCAGTCTCCAAAAGAAGAGTGTAGATCAAAACAACATCTCACCACTTTGGTGTGGAAGTTGGTGCCACATCAGTTGACTCCACATTCCATTCACAGATATTGATACGGAAATATTTTTTTACCTCAGCTTGTATCTTAAAAAAAAATAAAATCAATCCCTTATCTCATTTTTAAAAGGTTCTGTACGTCTTTGAAACATTAATATTCTCCCTAACAAAGCCAGCAGCTGCTCTGCCAGTCTGTGACATGGATGGTTTTGTTAAAAGGTTTTCATGTGGGGTTTTTTCAGTTCAGTGTGCTTTGCATATGAAACAGGACATTTCCCCACCCTCCACCCCCATTCCCTCCTAATCCAGAAGGGACCTCACTTCCTCCCTCTCAAACAAGCAGCTCATTCAGCAAAAGGGAAATCCCGAGATGCACTCGGGCACAGAGCCTAGAGAAGGAGCTTGGAGAAAAAAACCCAAACCAACAAACCTAACAACAAAAACACCACCACACCCCCCCACCCCCAACAAAAAAAAAAAAGAAAAAGAAGCGCTACCAAGTGTGTCCAAACCAGCAGGAAGAGGAGCAACGGAGCTGGTAATTGTGAATTTACTTCTGCAAACTTCTCCGTCGGGACATGGCTCTGCCCTGCTGGTCTTTACCAAATTTTCCAGGGCTGCAATTCACTTTTGGCCCTACAGTGACACAGCCCAGAGCTGCAGCTCTCCCCTGCCCAAGCAGGAATCTCATTACATGATGGCTGAGGGTGAATTTGGACCAACTCAATTGTTACTCTGCCATGACAATCTGAGGCAAAAACTGTTTCTGGTTTTACAACGAAAACAAAACCCAAGCAACCTTTTCTTAGTTAAGAAATTGGTTGGAGCAGGATCTGTGTGTCTCCATATTTCTCCTCCCTGAGACTTAGTGACATCACAATTGTCTACAGCAGTTAATTCTGATGTCACAGGGGATTAAGATTTTGGCTGAGGGAGCAAAAAAGTTCAAAAGTGAGGGGGATCTAATTAATAAGAGTTTTTTTAAGGGAAAAAAGCCACATACAAAACATACAACAATTTCAATGTAAGGGTTTCACATCTGCCAAGATGGGATCCAGCTGCTCTTTTACAAGCACATGAATGAGATCCCTCTTAGAAACAAAGGAATATATGGAGTTTTGTGTGACTCTACTGAAATCAAATCAAGTTATAATAAGAGAAAACTGCACCAATAAATTAGTCCAGCTAACGAGGGCAAATTTGATAAAATTTTTTAGAAACCTAAATTATAAATTTGCATGTAAATTTGTAAGAGCAGAATTCAAATGTTGAAATAGGCATATGAAAAGAAAACCTCCACTGAAATCCCATCAGTTACTAAAATTTTCACTTGTAACATCTCAGTAGAATGTGGCCCCGAGATTATTGCCAGTGAGGAAAACCTGGCTACATTTGGGAGTGATTTCCAGTCTGAGATACATTTTAATAAATTTGGACCAAGTCCAGTGACCTCACCGGAGTCAAACCACTCACTGGAGTGAGGCACTGGGGCAGTCGGGGTTCCACGGTGGGGTCAGGGGCAGGGATGCTCCAATTTCTTCCCTTTCCCTGCATCAGACCCTGGAGGGGTTTCCCTGACAGCACTGATAGCACAGGGATTATCCTGGCTGCATCCCAGGCCAAGAGAACTGGGTAAAGACCCTCCAGGTCTGGAGCACAGGGACATTTAGAGTATTCTCTCTTTTCTCTGATGGCAGGAGTTAGAGCTCACCATGAGTAAACGAATATGGACTAAGCAGTGCAGGGATGTCACACAAGCTTGGGCTGCTCACACAATGCTCAGCAATGATTCCAGGGAAGATGTTTCTGCTGGGAACCTCCCCAGGTGCTGTCCCCTCTGCTCGAGCCACTGCTGCTTCTCCTGGAGCTGCAGGAACTGATGAAGCTTCCCAAAATAACCCAAAACAAGGGGAACAAAGAGAACACTGCGATTCTTGGGTAGCAGTTTGTGTCCCATGGACTCAGTTTGTGATTTAAGAGTGGAGAGTCCTCTGGGTCACAGAATGAGAAGCTGCTATCAGGAAAAAAATGAGTCAGTTGTGCACCACAGCACAGAAATACAGGTGGGGCAATAATCCCCATGAGGGAATGTGGTGGAAACGTGAGCCCACAGCTCCCACTCCAGCTCCTCCCCACTGTCCCGTGCCCCTGAGGAGTGACTGGGACAGGGATGTGCAACATTTCCAGGAGCCCACAGCTCCCACTCCAGCTCCTCCCCACTGTCCCGTGCCCCTGAGGAGTGACTGGGACAGGGATGTGCAACATTCTCCATCCCCAGCTCCGAACTGCTCAACCCCAACTAAAGCCAAGCGTGACGATCTCTACAAATGCAAATGGCCCAAATGCCAAGACTAACATTTCTAAAACCTAATTCAACTCTTTCATTTCTTAGCTGCAGGCCCTTTGCTGCCACTCCTTTTTTCCACCCAAACAAAAGACTAAAGGGATGACTCAAAGCAACTTGAATTTCAAGCTAAAGCCACAAAGCACTGAATGCCTCATCTTTAATATTAAACAGGTGTGCAGATGATATTCTTTCAAGCCTCATCACAGCTAGGTTAATTGCTAAAAAACTGCAAAAAGACCAAATTTACTTAAAAGACACGTCAATAAGTTAATGCTACAAATAATGAAGGAAGTCATACAACAAATACAAGCAAATAGTAGTTAAGGCCCTGTCAAGTCCCTCTACCCCTTTTTCCCCTTAAAATTACTAACTTACTTTTACTTTGTATTAATAATTTTATATAACAAAAGTATAAAACTATATAATAATAAAAATACTATTTAATTTTTTCCTTCAGAACTCAGTAGTCTTCAACACAATATCTTTGCTCTAAAATCAACAGGGTAAAAGAAGGATCAATGAATCCATTATAAAAAAAGATTGTTGCAGAAATGTTTTTAGAAATTAAGGTTTTAGAAAGGAGCACCTAATTGGCAGGCTGTGAGGTCCAAGGCCTTTGAGTAGTAGTTCTGCATATTCACTGATAGTAAAAGAGAGCACTTTACTCCACTTCTATCACTGTCTGCCACTAAATATGGCCCAAAGGTTATTTGGCTCCACTGGTTTTACAAAAACTCCACTGTTGTGGTTAAAATAGGGCAAAAAGCCAAATAAAACTAAATCTTTGGCTATATTAGTGCAAGGACTCATTGCATGGCATGTTCTTATTAGTGACTGAATGGGAACAAAGAAATATCAATGATGGACCTGATGCTGCAGCCTGTGCTCCTCTGAGGCTGATTTACTTCTCCCAGCAGCTCTGCACCACTCTAAATACAGTTATTTCAAAGGAATATTTCTAAATTATACCAGCATGGGTGAGATAATTCACTGAATAAACTGGAACTGCCAGTGGGGAGTTAAGAATGGCAGGTTTTATTTTTTTTTGGATGACTGTTATCTTTCAACTCAGCAAAGTTTTCCAACTGCGGAATGATGGTGCTTCAGAAAAGCCTGTTTGACACATAATTCATAATAACAAAAGTGTAAGTCTGAAATTCTTTACATCAATGAAGGTTACTGAAATCAAACCATACTTCAGCCTTAATATTGTGCATTTTCTGCCTTTTTTTGTCCATTACTCTTTCTAAAAGCTATAAAACTTATTTTACTGCCATGAATAGGTAAACCAGAACAATCTTGAGGATTTTGTAGAGTGAAAAAATATAGAACCTAGAACAATTTAATACTTAGTTTTTTAATTATTTAAAGTAATTCACTGTTTCTAATTGGTACTATTGCAACCTCTGTCTCAGGAAGCAGCAGGATGCCTGTGCAACTTGGATTTTTTACTACTCAGCAGAATTAATTTTGTGAGCTCGATCCTGGAAACAGCAGGTCCCAGCACCATGAGTGCAGCACTCCAATATTCCACAGGGAGGGAAAGCAAATGACTCTCCCGATGCCACTGGAAGTGCAGGAACAGCTCTCCAGACTTGTGCACCCTCTGGAATGGGTACAGGTGCCAGGACACGGCCACACAAAGAGCCTCCCACAGAAATTCACATTGAAAAAAGAAGTTGTTTCACCCTCTTCAAGTTCAGTAAACGCTCTTGACTGCAGTGCTTTCTTCTCCTGGGACACAAACCTTGTTTTTGCTCAAGGGCAGCAGGATCTTCCTCACTAAATGGTCAAAGAATACCAAGAGCAGCATTACAGAGGTATTTCACACTTTTTAATGATAATAAAGGACACGACTTCTCATACAGCACTCAGGTGTCTGCAGACAGCATGGTGATCAGTGGCTGGACTCCAGTCTCAGAGGTCTTTTCCAGCCTCGATGATTGTGTGATTCCCTGAAATCCAGCAAGTGAAAGAAAACACTACAGCAGATATGCATCAACTATGCTGCAGAGCCCAGAAGGATATCCCACATGAGTGCCTGGCTGATCTACCTGGACAAAAACCAGCACCTGTAACACAGGTAATGTGGGAAGTGGAGTGGGTAGAGGACTTCATAAAAATGCAGGATATGACAGTGAAAAGATATGAAATGGTTTTTCTTCCAACCCCAACAGATGTTGTTCAATTAAGGATGCAAATAAATCACCCTCTGCATTGCGAGTCAGAAAACACACACATAAAAGCTTTCTAAATACATTTCAGTTTAAACTTGCATAATTCTCCCAGTGGAGAAATCATCTTCAACTTATGTAATCCTTAGAAAGAGACATTATTACATACAATTCTGTGCCACTAAGAAACAAGGAAGGCATATCTAGAAAAGAGGTGCACCCACACACGATTAATTATATGGGTGTGGAGGGAACAGAGGGGAAGAGCTGGAACAGGGATGCAGAGCCCCGAGTCTGCTGTTTCCACAGAGACTGAGCTGCGAGCGAGCTCCAGGGGCTGCTCCCCTTTCACCAGCCAGAACTGTCTGTTATACTTAACCCAGACTTCCGAACACTTGATATCCTGTCTGCTATTTCAATGCCCTTACTCAATGTTTCAGACAGACATTACACAAACTGGCTGGTGAAAAGGGTTGAGAAACCAAGAAGCAATCCAAGTCAATGACCTTATTCTATAAAACGATACCACTGAGTGAACAGCGGGTGAGGAACAAAGCACAGGGTACCACGGCCCCCGAATCCATCACTGAAATCCTCCCCAGGAAAAGACAAGCACCAGGCTCTACCTTATCTTGTTGATATTGCTGCTGTCTTTTAATCCTTAAAGCCTGAGCAGTCCTTGTGCTTCCAGTGGCACTGACTCTCATACCAAAACAGAAACAGATTCCACTTTTTTTTAAGAAAAAACTACAGAAAACTAAACATAAAAGTCCCATTTTTTACAAAGCATGTGCAAAGGTAACTGTGCATAAATCAATAAACAACAAAGCCAGAACCCAGGTTATTGATTAGCTACTTTGCTGTTTACCTCCAGCATACAGAATGATGCTGCAATTTTTACACACACATGGAATCTCCAGCCTCGTACATTTTCCCTGACTCTTTAAAACAGGACTGTTAGAACAAGACTGCCTGAGTTAGGATGGCAGGACCTGTCTCATTTCACAGAACATATGTCTGTGCAGCTTATCAGGTTGTGTTAATATGCATCCACTGCTTGGAGAAGCCCAATTTTACACGATAGCAACTAAACTATAGATGGAGGTGATGATAAGAGCTCCACACATGGGAATTCCCATTGGCTCCCAAAAGAGCTCTGTCCATCACACACTGACAGGATCAGAGCTCGAATTAGTATCAGTGTTTTCATCACCTCATCCAACCAAAAGTCAAAGCAAAATCATTATCTCAGTGCAGAAGGGCCAGTCTCTATCAGCCAGCAGGATTCCCCAATGCCAAGGAAAGCTGCACACTCCGTGAACTGCACCAGATTTAACTCTGAGGCCAAGCTTATGGTCCTTGAATTTGCATCAGAAAAAAAGGCTGGTCCTTACCCCAACCTTAGACATATTTCTTCATTGTAAAAAAAAAAAAAAACAACTGACAAATCCTAAATACAGGAAGAGAAGATCACTGTGGCAGATCCCTACCACAACCTTAAAATGAAATCTTTCATGTAGTGACCAACAGACAAGACCCCTTCAGTCTGCAGCCAGCTCCCAGTTGCCCCATTCAGTGAGATCTACCAGGATCAGAGCACCAAACGTCTACTAAACCAAATCCTTGTTAATGAGCAAAATGAAAATACTGCAGTAGCAGAACTACAGGGTCTCAGAGTCAGCACAGTCCTGTAAATACCAGCTAAGGCCATAAACTGAGTGAAGCCACTCTGCCTCAGCACTGGGACATTCTGGTTCAGAGTCTGCCCCTGGTCTCTGCCAGTACTGCCAGTCAACACACAGGAAGGAGTCTGATACACACGAGTCTGCTGTGGTTTGTGGGTGAACTGGTTCCAATTACTATGGGCTGATCGCTTGAGTGGGAGCTGCAGAACCGGCCCCAAAGCCCCAAACCTTCGGATTAACCTCCTGTGTTCCAGAAGATACGGAGCAGGTGATTTCAGTAACAAACTGAGGCTGAATCTCTATGCTGACAATGAAATGTAAGGCATACAAGACTGCACAAGGTGGAAAGGAGGAGGGAAGGGACCAGAGCACGTTTTCAGAGCAAACCTGCTTCTCTGACATTATTTTCCAAGAACATACACTGCCTGTATTAGAGACAGAGTGAAATAGCACTAAGATATTGGTGCTGATTTATTAATTCATAATACACATTACCCAGATACACAAAACATATGCAAAGTAGGTATTATCTAATAAAATGTATCATTAACACACATGCTCTAATTGACAGATTCCAAACAAAAACATGTTATATTCCTACATTTTAAAGTAACACTTCCTGTATGTGAAGATCAATTTGAATTAAGTGCTCTATGGCCACTCAGCTAAAATAGATCAGCCTAGTAATTGATGGGATTCTATCAATAGATTCTCCACAATCCAGTATACGTCATTTTTGTCTAATTTTTTTCCAAGATCCCCCTATTGGTTTTGCTGTAACTCTTCCATGACGGTTCCCTCTTAAATAAGAATTACAGTATCAAGTCCAAAGTGCGCTTTTAAATAAAACCAAAACAACCAAACCAAGCCAAATATATTTTAAAAAAGCAGTGTCTTAATACTGCACACATGGAAACACAACTCCTCATGTGATGGCAAAGCAGTCTGGCCAGCTGAGCCAGCAATGTGAGTTCAATCACCAGTGATCCCCAGTAAGAGCCAGCCCACTCCTTACTGCACTGGGGACATTCAAACCCTTCGCTTTGGTGGAATGGCTCTGCCAGCAGGTGAACAGAAGGTGATTTTCAGTGAGACTGGACACTCATCGCTGCGGATGCCCGGTGCCCGTGGCGGTGGGCCCGGAGCCCCCTGCTCTGGCAGTGCTGGTGCCAGATAAGGAGCGGGAGGCTGCAGCCCTGCGCTGCCCGGACACGCTGGGAGCAGCCTGGCGCAGACGCCTCCAGATGCTTTTACAACACCGATCCAAAGGCGCCTCTCAGCAAGTGCAAACACACCCTCCCGGGTCAGCCAGCCCCAGCCAGCGATAACCGGGCTCGCAGCCTGCCAGGGACCAGGTGTCGGGCTCCCAGCACATCCAAAAAATAAGCGGTGTTTACACGCATCTTCAAAGCGCGCTACTGTTTGGGCAGAACACACGCCCAAGCCCGAAACCACAGAAATGGAGAGGCAAGCAAGACAGCCCAGACAATGGAGGGAGAGGCAGAGGTTTAAATATTTTAGGCAGCGATTTTCAAAAGCAGAGATTGCATGTAATTCCCTCCCTAATTCAACAGAACTGACTTGAGGAACTTAGGAACTCTTCTGGAGCAAGAGAGCCGTGGTTGACTCAACACCATTAGATCATTCGCAGCACACTCTTTGTCCAACACACATGCACGTACCTGCTGCTTTGTTCTCGATCTACAACATCTGTAAAACTGTTTGCACGCTTGGGAAAAACTGCTGATGTTTGCTTAAACACTGACATCTCCTCGGGTACACGGGATTTCATTCAAGCTCGTGTCACTTTTGAAGTTCAACTTTTAAACTGTAAAAGGCTTCTGAACTAAGCTACTGCCCCAAGACGTCAATGTTTTTGTTTTAGGGACTTCTAAATTTTTACTATAGAATCTCTAAAACAATTCTTGAACGTCAGGTAGAACACGTGACTTCAGTATTCCATGGGAAAACAACTGAACCCTCGGTTCTTGGGCAAAAATTTTCCAATAGTATTTCTCCTGTCAGTCTGTACCAAGAAGAATAAATCCATCCTGCAGTCTGAACACCACTGCCAGGGAATAAACTCAGAATCTCTCTGCTACACCCACCATAGGACATACCCTATTAACACATAAAGGTTACTACTGCCAGGAGGCAGGACTTGAGGATAAGACACACATTCCATCTCTACTCCTGCAGCCTTTCAGGTGGCCATAAAGCACAGCACAGCAACCCCCGGGCAGCACACCTAAAAGCCCACGTCCTCCCTCCAGCCGCGCCAGCGCCGCGCTGCTCCACTCGCAGCAATTTGGCCTCTTTGATTCGGCTGCACACTTGACCTGGCTAAACCTTCCTCCAGCTGAGCGAGCTGCATGTTGTGGCAGCGCTGGGTTGGGAGGCATTGTGAAATAAAGTGGGAGGCCTCATGTGCTCATTTGTGTGTCAGTACCCAGAATGCTGCTTCTGGCTTCCAGCTACTTCATAGAAGTGCTGCTGGGACTTGAACCGTGGGAACACGGCAGCGCTGGGTGTGTGGGTGTGCTCACACGCGTGCAAGGACAGCTCTGGCTCTCCTGGGCCCTGCTCACAGCCAGTCCTGCCCAGGGTACAGATGTCTGGCACACGGGTGGGGAATCTCAAAGCACTCTGAAATGTTGCTCGGTTCAGTATTGGAGAAAAAGGGTTAGAAAGAGACGCAGTCAAACCCACCCTCCTCTTCTGGAAATAGCAACCAACAAAGCCTTCAGGGCTGCGTCTGAACTAATTCTGTGCGAGTGGAGCATCCTGATGTGAGGCAAGCAGGGAGCTGTCTGTCACACGGGAGGGGAGAGCAGCGCCACAGACACACCGAGGCCACATCGGTCCCACAGGACAGCACGCACCAGGCACCGGCAGCTGAGCCCAAGGAAAAGCCTTTGGCACTGATGGTGGATTTCTAGGACCCTGTTTTGCAACCCCATCAGGTTCTTCACATTTTTAGTTTCTAGAAATACCCCAGAATGTAATGGTTGTGCTCCACGCCAGTAATGGTGGATGAGATGAGACAGGTAGGGAAATAGGACACCCACACAAGTAAAAGCCGTGTTGGTGCAGAGAGAAAGCAATGGGAAGGTGGAGCACCCAGTGAAGGATACAAAGTAAGTAATACGGAGAAGTTACACGGCTCAAGAAAAGAAAGAGCTTTGGGAAGTGGCAGGAAGGTGAAAGACCTTATGGGAGCTCAATTACTCATCCAAGCACGAACAAGGAGGACATAAAAACCAAAATTTTAAAAGAGGGTAAGGAAAGTGACAGAGGCCTTTATGGTCCCTGCTCTAGTGGGGGGCTCCAGCTGTCACAACTCCCTTCAGCTTTTGGTTAAGACCCTTTTCTGACTTCACACAGGTCTGGACAAAGGGTTCTTCTGCAAGTGGCAAGACCAGGCAACAGGAGTCTTGTTCAACCAACACTGCTGAGCAAGAGATGAGATCTCTGCACCTACACATCCATCTCCTGGTACAGAAGGATGGATATGCACTACAGATACTTGATGTATCAAGAAATATGCACTGGGAATCAAATATCTAGGAAATCTACGCCTTGTAGCAAAGCTTTAAAACCACGCCAAGGAAAAAAAAGGAAAAGGGAAAAAAAAAAGAGAGAAAAAAAGGCAGTTCTGCCACTACGCTGAATCTGCACCAGGGGCTTGTGCCAACCCAGATCCTCCATTTAAGTCAGACCCTTAAAAGGCAGAGCTGTGCTGGCAGAAATCTCCAGACCTCATCACAGAAACCTCATGGAGACACATGAAAAGGTCAAAACACTCACTGCTGCTTAAACAGCCATAAAATTGGTCATATGCATCCCATGCTACCAACATACTACCAGAGCCCCAGGGAAAACACACCACACAAAGCAATGAGTGTACACACAGAGAGAAATAAATAAATTGAGAAACTGAAAAAAAAGGCCACCCCTGAAAGCAGAAAACCCAATATCTGACACAGCAGCTTATGGCACACCAGGCACGCGAACACCTCTGTATGAAACAGAACAAAGCAAAGCTGAGATCTACATCAAAAAGGAAGCCCACCACAAAGACACATGTGCTTCACCCTTTCATCCCCGGAGACAGCCAGAGCCCCACAGACACGCAAAACCCACACAGGATTTAACAGACACGGAATGGGACCATCCTGTCATTTCCTCACTAGGCATCTAAACTTTACTCCAATGTTACTTGCCCCTGGCCACAGCCTACCAATCTTAGAGCCTGATTAAATCTCTCCATAATTATCCGCACACACTGCTACAACACAAATGACCTTAGCATATGATATCCGTTGGCTAAGCCCAATGGAAAAAGACTTCAGGAAAAGGAAGGATAAGCGTACAAAACTCTGCCAGCACCGTCAGGGTCTCCTCAGGACTGCACTGCTTCAATAGAAGAGTCCTGAAGGCAGCTCAAAAGCCTTGAAACTTAATATGAGATAAAACATTCTGTTTTCTCTACCCCATCGTCTGAGCACACACCACTCTATTCTTCCCCACCTCACCCCTTGCCACCTTCCAAATGAATTTATGCAGGAGACTTAGTATTTCATCATGATGGATTTCTGGCAACATTTTCCAAAAAATACATGGTCACCATTTCCTCGCAGAATTTTTGGCGTTCACTATTAGATAACTTCAATTCACTCTTACAAGAAGTGCTGCGCTCCAGGCAGATTTTGGAGGGCGAGGGAAGAGTGTGTCTCATATTCTGAACTAGGACCTATGAAAGAGTCCCCAAAAAAACTGAGGCACAGCCATGGTTTAGTAACCTTTTCTTGTTCTCCTCCTGCAGCCTTGCCTGGGGTGTTGGATAAATGATGCAGCTGAAGAGAACACTGAAAAAGCCTTGCAAGAAAAGGAAAGTACCCTTCTACTAACATTCATTTTAATTAGACTCTGGAAATGACCAAGCCAGGGGCACAGGACCTTTCTACAACAAGAATGTGGAGATTTCTTAATTTTACTTTCCAAATGAAGCATGCCCTAGAAAATTCCTTTCCCTGCATGAAAAATGTCTCCAGTTTGAGAGCCATATTCTCCTCTCACATGCATGTATAGATCTATCCCACCATTCCATCTCAGCACATGACTGACGGAGAATAGACAAGCCATTAAAAACACATCCACCTCCAACCACGGGGATAATGTGCCTCATTACAGCCCAGCTTTGTCACAGCGTCCTGACACTCCGGGGAGGAAAAGGAGGGGTGAGGACAAGGACTGAGCCGGGGGCCAGGAGAGAAACTGGAACTGGAAAAGTGAGACTCTGCTCCTTAATCCAGAAGCGTGGAGCTCAGTCAGATGGGCTCACTAGGCCTCCTAGGCTGGTTGTGGAATTACTGTACTGTTTGCACAGCGTATTTTTAAACAAATCAGGGTTTTGTTTGGGTATTTTTGTTGCACTTTTTTATAAATAAAAGCTCTACCTGAGTCAGACTGTGCGTCTGCCCCTTTAAACAGGTATTCGGTAACTCAATTGAGAATTTTCATAGCGGGCTTTAAACATCGCTTCTCTTTTCCAGGCTTGTGTATTGCCCTTTCACTCCAGACACAAAACCCCAAAGTTTGGAAATCTCTGACAGTGATGCAGAGCCCAACCAACAAACCTGCAGGGGAGAGCTCGGGAGGCAGGAGTCTGCTTTGCCCTTGCACCGGGGGGAAGGAGCAGGAAGCAGAATTGCTCATCCCCAGCCAGTTGCAGCATCGCCAGGAGCCAGACAGACATCCCGCTGTCTGCGAGTCCTCAAGGCCTTGTGGCACTGCTGCCCATGGAGCAGGACCGGTGCCAGATGCCAAGGCAGCCTCCCACCCACACACCAGGGCTTCTGGGATCTAAAGGCAGCTCAGACTGAAAGAAAAACAAGTGACACCTAAAAAAAAATGTGCTTTAGCTGTCTGGCTCAGCACAGCACGGCATGGAATACCTTAAGGAGCTGCTGCAGCTGGCCCTAGACGGAGTCATTTGCTGGATGTGTACATAATCCAATATACAAAAGCCTGTCTGCTGGGGAAATTTAGGCTCCACAGGGATACTCTAAAAGCAGGGACTTTTCCATTCACGTTCCGCACTCTCCATCTGAAAACCAGTAACCTGCACTACCGGCACAGTTTTTTTCTTAGGAGACACGTTCTATTTCCATACAAGCATTTAGCCCCCACCTCCATCCCTGGCGACACTCAGTCGACCGGAAAAGTGCATGGACTTGTGTCTGGAGCCATCAGTACCTGCTCCTTTTTTCTGGCTTCTTCCTTGTGTTGCCCCTGAGAGAAGAAGCCCTTACGACCCGAAATCACGCTCTTCCAGATAAAGTCTGGGGCAGTGTGATGGGCTTCAAAGATCAGGGTCCACGTATAGTAAAATATACAAATACACATACGTAATTTAAACAAACTCCAACCACCGTGGTCAGAACACAACCAGAGAAATAAAGGTGCAATCTCAAGCACTGCTCCTCCACAGTGACACACGCACGGGGAGAATGGAGAACACGATTAAAATTGCTAAATGATTCCAGGGAAAAGCAGCTGGTAACAATCTGGGTATATCGATGAATGTTACCGAAATTCCCCCCGCCCCCTTTAAAATTACAGGCACCACTTACCCGGGGGGCTTTCCTCTTGTATTTGTTGTTATAGTCAAATTTTTCTTTCATTTCATCTAAGAGCTGGCCCAGTCTAGCTTTCTCCTCTTTCCCAGTATAATCCTGGCTGAGGAGGATATAGGATCTCCAGTTTGCAGAGTCAAAGCCCCAGTGGCAAGTCCTGTTTTCCAGCGATTTGTGAGAGTGAACCACAAATTTGTGAGGTGGGTACATGAGCCTGCAGTCCAAGCACTGGATGCAGGCTGCGCTGGGGTTACTGTAAAGCTCTGGCACCAGGAGTCCCTTACACTTCCCAAAGCACTCATGATACACCTTGAAGCTCTTCTCCGTGAGCTCCAGCTCAATTGTGCTAGAGAATTCCTTCTTGCAGTGGGGAGGATAGGTGCCACCATAAAGCAAGGCGTTACAAAGCCTCTCAGCATCAGTTTTCGTGATGAGCCCGCAGGAAGGAGCGGAGAAGGGCAGGATGCCCATGACTTTGAGGATTTCCAGCTGGTCAGCAGTGCATCTGGAGCAGTAAATATGTAGCTCATCACACACCGAATTAATCTGCTGCAGGGAGAAGTCCCTGAGCACCGAGTTCAGGATCTGGGGCAAGCAAAGCCGCTTCTCTCCGCCCACCACGAAGCAGGAGATGGTTTCCCCTTCCAGGATGGTCTCGCACCTCTCCGTGGATCTGTCCGAGGGCATGAAGAAGGGACCAGGCATGACCGGAGGAGGCTGGATCGGGGGCAGATGCAGTACAGGTTCCGCTGGGTCTTTGCCATTGTCTTTCTTGTACATCTCCTGTGCCCATCGTGCTGAGAAAGCAGCAGGGCCACCCAGGGAGCTCATAGAGCTCAGATGAAACTGTTCCAAGGTCTTCTGCAGTCCTGGATGAGGCTGGAAGCTGCTTCTACTTACAGTCTCCATTTTTTAGTTTCTATTCCCAAAACAAACAGCAAAAATCCCCAGTTATCTTCCACCCTGGTGCAAATCCACTTAAGGGATTTTTTTTAAGGAAAAATATGAACAAAATAAAACAACCCACCCTTGTGTTTTTCCTCCTTCTCACTCAGCAATCCACTAACGGAGAGGAAATAAATCCTTTTGTATGCGTGTCTGTCTCTTCTTTCTTTTCTCTTGGTTCGCGTTACAATTTCAAACCCTCCAAGTCTCCAAGCTGCCCCGATGGAGCACAGAATCACGGCAAAAAGAGGTCTTCATCCGAGCACTCACCCCCTCAGCCAACCCCCAGGCAAACCAATCCCTCCTCCCACACCTCCAACACACACTCACTCACACACACACACCACCCACAGAAACACAAAACGTCTGTGCCACGCTCCGAGCACCCGGGGCTCAAATATGTTCTGGCGGCTGCTGCTTCTCTGCAGTGATCCCCCTTCTGTCCATATCCACCGAGGGAAGGCGCGGGGGAGGAAAGTAAAAAGCAGGAGGAGGCAGAACGCTCGGTCTGTGGAAGGAACAACGCAGGAGAAAAGGCCCAAATCTCCGGCACTGCCAAAGCGGCGCGGGGGCTCCGCACGGGCGAAGAGCGGCTCCGCTGCCCCTCGTGGTCCCTCTGCTCGGCCTGGGAGGGCTCCTCGGCTCTCGGTTCGCCTTCCTTCCCTTATTTCTGCCGGCGCTCTCGTTGTGCCGTGGGGAGCCGCGGTGAGAGCGCGCACATCCTCCCAGCTCCTCTTTCCAGCAGTGACTGAGAGTGCCTGAGAGCTGAGCTAATGCAGGCGGGCTCAGCCTCCCGCCCTCCGCCTCCCCCCCTCTGTTTGTTGGTGTCTGCCTCAGTCATTGAATCCCGGCCAAGAATGTGACCAACTCCCCGGGCCGGGCTCTTCCAGGAACAGCGCCCGCCTCCCCCCTCGCGCTGCGCCCAGACCGGCCGGGATGTGCCGGG
>VZRO01001069.1:396778-471660 GCA_013397915.1 Daphoenositta chrysoptera | reverse complement strand
GAACCGAGCCGAACCGAGCCGAGCAGAGCTGTGCTGAGTGGTGCCGAGCCAAACCGAGCCGTGCCGGGCCGAGCCGAACCGTGCCGAGCTCAGCCGAACCGAGCCGAGCCGAGCCGCTGCACGGGCGGGCGCGCGGCGCGGCCCCGGCGGCAGCGCCGGCGAGGGAGGGAGGGAGCGGGGGGAGGATAAACTGCTGGGTTCACGGACCGCCGCGCCGCCAAGGAGGGGCGGTAGGGCGAGGGCTTTTCTCCCTCTCGCCGCTGGATTTCTGGCAGCGGTGAGGTGGAACAGGCGCGGGGAGCGGCGCTGGCCGCGCTCGCACGGGCACGGAGCGTGTGTGAGCGCTCCCTGACTGCGCCCTGCCCGGCGTCAACTGCGGGCACACGCCCCGCGCCGACAGCAACCACAGGCGTGAGAGCGCGGCTGATGGCAACAGCCTGGCGGGACCAGAGCGCATCCTCGGGGCGCCACGGGGCACCGGAGCCCCGAACCCACCGAGCGCCACAGGCGAGCGACACGCGTGGGCTTCCCTGTCCCGACACACGGTGCTTCCCTGTCCCGACACGCGTGTGCTTCCCCGTCCCGACACACGGTGCTTCCCTGTCCCGACACACGTGTGCTCCCTTGCTCCGACATACATGTGTTCCCCGCTCCCGGCACACGTCACACGCTCCTTCCACCCACAGGCGACGCTCAAGGCGTGGAAGGAGCGAGAGGCGCAACCGCAGCGCGGGTGGGCAGGGGTCGGGGGCTGCCCGACCCTCGCTGGAGCAGGAAGGCAGAGGCAGCGCTGAGGCCACGCCGGGGGCACACGGGCGGGTCAGCTCCTGGGCTCGCACCCGCGGGGCTGGGGCTGTCCGGTGTGTCCGGTGTGTCCGGGCTGTCCGGAGTGTCCGGGACTGTCCGGTGTGTCCGGGACTGTCCGGAGTGTCCGGTTGTGTCCGGTGTGTCCGGGCTGTCCGGACTGTCCGGTGTGTCCGGAGTGTCCGGTGTGTCCGGGGCTGTCCGGTGTGTCCGGGACTGTCCGGAGTGTCCGGTTGTGTCCGGTGTGTCCGGGCTGTCCGGACTGTCCGGTGTGTCCGGAGTGTCCGGTGTGTCCGGGGCTGTCCGGTGTGTCCGGGACTGTCCGGAGTGTCCGGTTGTGTCCGGTGTGTCCGGGCTGTCCGGACTGTCCGGTGTGTCCGGAGTGTCCGGTGTGTCCGGGGCTGTCCGGTGTGTCCGGGACTGTCCGGAGTGTCCGGTTGTGTCCGGTGTGTCCGGGCTGTCCGGACTGTCCGGTGTGTCCGGAGTGTCCGGTGTGTCCGGGGCTGTCCGGTGTGTCCGGGACTGTCCGGAGTGTCCGGTTGTGTCCGGTGTGTCCGGGCTGTCCGGACTGTCCGGTGTGTCCGGAGTGTCCGGTGTGTCCGGGGCTGTCCGGTGTGTCCGGGACTGTCCGGAGTGTCCGGTTGTGTCCGGTGTGTCCGGGCTGTCCGGACTGTCCGGTGTGTCCGGAGTGTCCGGTGTGTCCGGGGCTGTCCGGTGTGTCCGGGACTGTCCGGAGTGTCCGGTTGTGTCCGGTGTGTCCGGGCTGTCCGGACTGTCCGGTGTGTCCGGAGTGTCCGGTGTGTCCGGGGCTGTCCGGTGTGTCCGGGACTGTCCGGAGTGTCCGGTTGTGTCCGGTGTGTCCGGGCTGTCCGGACTGTCCGGTGTGTCCGGAGTGTCCGGTGTGTCCGGGGCTGTCCGGNCTCACCACTGACCATGGCATGGACACACACTGACCATGGCACGGACACGGCTCACCACTGACCATGGCATGGACACACACTGCCCATGGCACGGACACTGCTCACCACTGACCATGGCATGGACACACACTGCCCATGGCACGGACACTGCTCACCACTGACCATGGCACGGACGCTAACTGACCATAGCACAGACACCCACTGACCACAGCACGAACACCAAATGACCGGGCACAGGCACCCACTGCCCAGGGCATGGACACCCACTGCCCAGCAGCACTGCCAACTCCATCATGGATTTATTATTCAGATCAGGAGTGAGATGCTCTTACTTTCTATTAATATCAAATTTCAAAGCAAAAAAACCGGTGTCTTCTCCCGCTTTCCATGGACTGCACACCCAGAATTCTAACAAACATTGCAATCACCACTTAGCACCACCATAAGGAACAAGCTGAAAAGGTTTCCACTGTTATCTCATTGCTCTGTCAACAGTGAGTGCCAAAAAGGGCTGGGGAGCACTTTCACACCAGTACAATTGTTAATAGTGTTTGTAATGCAACAAGGACTTTAAGCACTGCTTGTCCATAGTGTGTGACTGAGTGACACAGACATTGAATTTTGGACGGTCTCCTTTGAAAGAGTTCACCATGGCAGTGGAACAGCAGAAAAAAACCCATAAGAACAAAAGAGGAGACGCAAACAGACAAATATCCAAACAGTGCTTAAAAGAGCAATTGGAAAACAAACCCGCTGTGATTTACTCAGACTCGCTGTAATGGGGTAGGGCACACAAGCTCTTGTGTTTTATTTGTACTTTTATATTCTGAAATCCCATTCAGCATAAAGGGAAAAGGTGTCAGAGTTGTGTGAGAGCTTTGACCCTGTCTCTAAGTCAGCATTTCTCCAGAGAGGAACCCACTCTCACAGACCCAACTTGGACATCAAGCCTTAAAGTGCTAAATTGCTTCAGAGATGGCAGGAACCAAAAACGTTGGTCCAAGTCAGCATCTGTGTCTTCATGTGCTCAGAGAAGACACTTGGAGGATCGTCACCAAATTGCTTTAATACAAAGCCATTGGTAGCAAGAAGGACCCTTGAAGTTTCTGCTTATACGAAAGTTTCTGTTTACACAATCCATCACACATGGATTTGGTGATCCACGACTGGGATTTTTAGGTATTACCAAAATACCAAGGTCTAAAGATGAGATTTAACAATCTAGGCCATACAGTCCTTGTTGATTCCTGATGCTAAAGAAGCTATCACATTAAGAGAAAGCAGGGCTGGGGATATTCTGCACTGCGTAACAGGAGTATCTAAAAGGTTTCAGTTAAGAATAATTTTTAAATTATATTCTTCAGAAGGTATGCATGGTACCTTTTGGTAATATGCGGGACATCCATCCACTCCATCATTTCCAAACCGAAGGGTGTGCTTTGGTAGAATGAGAACCCCTCCCAGCATTCAGCCTCCTCTTGGAGAAGCTCTGACTGTGACTGTGGCAAGGGAGAAGCACCAGACACACAGTGAATTCCCCCAGGGCTGTGGCAGTTGACCAGACTGTCATCAGAGACACTCGGATACAATGGGGAGCAGCAGCAGGATCACTCCCTAGATGGATTTAGTGCAGTTTCAGGCTTTTTTTTTAATCCACTATAATATAAACGGCCAGATAGACTCAAACATGACATATGGAGTTCCTGATTCTTTTAAAGAACCAAACTAATGCCTGCAGGAAGTTTGGATAGCAATGGAAAAGCTTCTCCGCTATGGAAGCTGGTTTTTTTCCCTCTCCTTCATCCCTTATGAAAAAAGGACAGCACGCAGGAGCTGCAGTTCATTTTAAGAGAGGTGCCATTTTCTCTTCCAAATGACTTTTTAATGCAAGTAAATCACTGGATCGTGCAACAGATTGTTTATGGGTGGAATTCGTAAATGGAATTCCTGAAGCAGAGGGGACTACCAAAGAGACAGGAAGGATGGTCTTGTGGTTAAGACAGAAAACTCAGGACATCTGGGGTCTATTCCCAGATCTCCCACAGATTTCCTGTTGCCTTGGGCAAGTTGTTCAGTCTCTCTGTGCCTCAGTTTCTGGATCTGCAATACCCAGACAGTGAGCAATTGGAGTGGCAGCTTCCGAACCGAAAGCCGTGACGGGACAGAAACCAAGCTTCAACTCCTGCAGTAAAAAACTTCCATGTCTTTACATCCCACAGACTCTGCAGAGCTAAATAGCAGCAGGAGAAGGGGAGCAAAGGGAGCCGTCCTGTGGCATTGAGGTGGCAGTGGCTTCTCAAGTCTCTGCCTCTCGATGATGGACTGTGAGCGCTGCGCATCTTAAAATCAGATTAATCTGTGCCCCAGTAACTGTTTGTCTTGCTCCAGTTCCAAAGCCTTGGAGCTGGAGAAAGGAGAGGGGAAAAATATCTCCGAGGAAGGGCCCTAACACCACAGTGTTTTTCTCACTCTCTCCCTCTTCTCCTCCCCCTCTCCATTGGCTTCAAGGCCAACAGCTCCTGGAACACAAACACTCTTGTAAACTTCTGAACCACACAGCCCTATGGTGGGTGGGTGTTTGCTCCCTGCCTGCCAGTTCCAATCCACCCACAGATTCCAAAGGCCCAGAACAAAAAGCAGACTCCATTTTCCATATTTAACAGGCAGTTCGCTTCCCTCCCCATCGCCTTCACTCGGTGCCTCTCGGCAGCAGCGGGTCCCACCTTGGGCACGTCCCCCCGGCTGAGGGGATGTTCGTGCCCGTGTTTGTACACACAGAGGAGAAGGGTGTTCCGAGAGGGCTCCTCCCAGCCCCCTCCGGTTCTCACTGCCTGCCTGCTCGGGGAGAGCTGGGGATTAGCAAGGGCTGTGCTGCATATTGCAGCTATTTGACAAAACGTTTGGGAAGGGCCTATTGTGAAGATGGTGAAGAAGGAAGGGGGGGAGCGTGGGTGCGAATGCGACACGTCAAAATTCCTGCTGCAGCTCACATTAGACAGCACAGCCTTTGGAGCAGCCAATTTCCACTTTCTCCATGCTTGTACTGTACATATTCATTCCTAATTGTGACAGAAGTAAAACAATTTCTGCATGGCCAGGATATTTTCTTCCCTCTTTTCCTTTAGAGATTATCATTTATCAAGGTCGTCATTTTCACGGATCAATTACAGTGAAACTGGGGAATACCAAACTATCCAGAACCTGTGGAATAAGGTTTCAAACTCCCTGTGGAAAGGATTATCTGAGAGTCAGGTGGTCTTTTTCATTCAAATCTTTCTATTTTTCATCAACACACATATTCCGTTTACAGAAAATTATTTCACAAATGTGAACTGTTATTTTTTGCCAAAACAAAATTTGAAACATGTATTTTAAAGACACCACTTCTTTTTTGTACATATATCTCTGATATATGCACTGAAATAAGTGGATTTAAGACATGAAAAAAATCACCAAAAAAAAGTTTCAAGAATCAGTCATATTTAAGATTAACCAAACAAAAATTTTCACTGTCTGAGAAGGTCAGCAATAGACTCATGACAACAAAAATAATCTCTTTTTTTTTAATTAATGGAAAACCCAGCTATTTACAGCACACCTTTCAGGGCAAAGTGAGGAGGCTGGGACTTTTCAGCGGTGGCAGCAAGGCTGTGTTTTAGGGCTTTGGTCCAGCTAACTGATTTTATTTTACCATGTTCTCAGCAGCTTCTTCCAGAGAACCCCACGAATTCAGAACTCATCGTTATTTTCTTAACCCTTTTCCCAGTTCTTGGCTCTGTCCAGCTCAGCTCCATAGCCTGTCTCCTGTATCTTTTATTTCCTTCCCAAGTACAGAACCTCTTGGTGGCCATATATCCATGATGAATACATATAATGAACATATGATCTGCTTAAAACATGACTTGCTCTCACCTAAAATTCATATTTAATTTGCAGGAAATCATCAGGCATCCCAGGAAGTATGGGAGGTGAGGGGTTGTTAAAAGCACATGAAAGAGTTCTCCATCTTTTGGAATTTTTTCGTTCCAAGTTGCCTGGTATGTTGCTAGCAGCTGCCCCTCCCTCCCACTCTGTACCTACATGCCCCAGTGGATGCTGCCAAACACCTCATCTAAAAAAAAAAAAACCAAAAACAAAAAAACCCCAAAAAACATGCTAGCTACCGCCAATAAAAAAATTAATTCACTGGGAAAAATCAGAGCCAGAGGAGGGAATAAAGCTGGAACTCTTCGGATTCCCAAAGGAGCTCACAGAATAGTCCCGTGGGGAGTGAGGGCTACACAGACTTTTTGCCATTTCCATGAACACCACATCTTTCATTTCTCAGCACAGCCAGCAATGAGCAAACAAGGCAGAGCATCCACATCCAGCAGAGGAAGGGACAGGAACACCAAGCCAAAGCCTTGTCCCTGGAAATAGTGCATTGAACTGCTGCTGCTCACCCTCAGCGTTTCCTCCCAGAGCCACCATCACCAGGGAAGAAAAATCAACACATTTCAGACAAAGTTAAGCCTGGATTTAAGCAGGTTTCTCCTATAGCTTATCCCTAAGCAATCCATATCAAAGGAAATGAGTGTGCCAGCCTTGCCCTACAGGAGCTCCCGATTAGCAAAACCGGAGCTGCACCAAACAAGGTGGGTGACCTGCCCTCCCCTGCCCTCCCACACACACTCTGCCACGAGGAGAAGCTCTGGGAATGCTGACTGGATCTGCTGCAGCTGCTGGGATGAGCAAAGGGCAGCAGAGCTGGGCTCCAGCACCAGTGTGACCAACGGTGACAGCAGCAGTGACACGGCCTCGCTCCCACCTCACCCAGAACCCACAGGCCAAGCACTCCCTCCCTCCACAGCCTCTCACAGACTCCAGGGAATTCACCTCTCTCCTGCATAATCTCTTCCATCTTTGAGATTGTGTCTCATCATCATGGTATCTGTGTTTTGCAAATAATATTGATAAGCTTAATACACCTTTGCTAGAAAGACTCTGTCAGGCCTTCTGATCTGCTCGCCAGGTTTTTATCACCACAGCTTCTGACCCTGGTGTCTCTCCTCATGTCCTTTGGTACATCCTTTACAACAGCTCAACATCCAAAATCATGGCAGGGAATGAATCTGCTTGAAATTTATGACCTCTTCCCTCTTGTTGTAAAGTGATCCCCTGTCTGCTGGTCTGACAGGTGAACCTGCAATTTATTGTAGAGGCCTGTGCCTCCTATAAATAACACAGAGAGCACCAGGCTCTCTGTGGAGATCACCACTTGCATCATCACTTCACTCATTCAGAACGTGCTGTCCTACAAATCCCGGATTTCTACTCCTTTTTCACAAATTCTTATGCATTGATCTCATATTTATTCCATTTATGGGCTTTCTGAATGAACCTGTGATTAAAGCACATGCACACCTCATTAGCATAATGAGATTTTTCCTACAAGCATGTAATGAAAACGAAACAAATTCATTCTGTCATTTTACAGATGTGGAACTGCAGAACAGAGAGGATATACAACTGGCTTAAGGCCACCCTGCAGATCTTTATCACAATCCAAATCTTTTACCAAGTTAAAATCAGTTGCTTTTAACTTCATGACTGGGTTTTTCCTAGCAAAACTCCATGATATTCCTAGAACTTCTCCCAAATCAAAACTATGTATTAACAGAATCCAACACTGAAAAACAAAGAGGACTGGGGTTGTTTGAATTAAATTTTTTTTTGTCCATAAGACCTGTTCCATACTTCAGTGGAGAAGACAGGCTGTAGTTTGAATCAGACACTTCAGTCTGGTAGAAGCAGGTAGTGAAAGTCCCCCACTAGATTCCTATTTACTGAAGTGTCTGATTTAACATTGGCCTGTTCTCTTTTTCAGGAAAAAGGCACTGAACATTTTTGTTTCTAGACAGCATCAACTGTCAGACTAGCTTTTATGTAAAGCATTTCCATTTCAAGTCTCTTCAATTTTTAATTAGCTGTGTCAGAAGAGAGGAGCACAAAAGCTGGTGACAGGAGATGTTGGGGCAGCAGGTTCCCAGTATCCCAGTCCCTGTGTCCCAGCAGGACATTTCCACAGCCCCAGAGGCACTGGGGACGTTCCAGCAGGACCTGCTCAAATGAACTTCCACCAGACTTTCAGAGAGTTCCACTTCTGTTTCCAGCAGTTCTGCACTTTCAATGTTCCCTATGGCTACAGGAATGGTATTTATGTAGATTAAACCCACTTCACTTACGTGGCCCTCTGACAAAGAATGGTGCATAGAATAATTAGGGTTTAAGATTATTTTAAGCAAGAGATGAGCTCATATCTAGTAAACTTCTAAACTATTCCTGGGTACAGCATTTGTATTAAAATAATGAACAGTGACTGTGAGAGGAAGGACTGCAGGAAAGGCTGGCTGTGCTTAGATTCCCTTTTTCATCTCCACCCTTCAAAAACTTTTACTGGATTTCTTTCCTGCACGTGGGAGGCTGACAGTGGGACTCTCTCCTCTCCCCCTACCATCCATCATGTAACCCAAGGCCCATCTTGAAGCAATGATCCTGCCTGTCCCGTGCCTGCTGCAGCATCACCACTAGGACCAGGATCCATCAGGGAATGTGCCAGCTGGCACCTTTCCCTCCCCTCTGCTTTCTTTCCCTGTGCAGGAGAAACCATTCCTTGCCTTCTGGGGCCAGCACTGGACCCACACTGTTCCTCCTAATGAATGCAACCTGTTCTAACGAATGTGAAGCTTATTTGTGAGTGTGGAGCTGCACTCAATTGCCTGACATTTCACATTTCTCACCATAAATCTGGGTAACACTTTATTTTAATTACTGGGACATTTTCTAACTTTTATTGTTTCTGGCAAACACAGGCAAAATGAGCTCATTCATTATATAAGGTATGTGAGCTATTTCTTCAGGGGAAATTGTGTTCTATATTACCCTTGCTATGCAACAAGATGCCATTCACCTCTCTTGTACATGTCATTAAGTGTCACACAGACTGAGAAGGATTAACTCATCTTTTCCTGAATGAGAGATCTTGAAAGTTGATATATCCATCCATCCATCCATCCATCCATCCATCCATCCATCCATCCATCTTTCTGCATTTCTAACACACCCATTAATTGCCAGCAGCTTTGTCACATCTCCACTCCAAAACTGGTGAAGGCACCACATCAAGGTGATACAGAGGAAATTCCAAAATGCAAATTTCAGACCCTGATTTGATTTTTCCGAGGTAATTTTGCTCTACAGGTGTTACAAAGGCCGAGACAAGGAATAAACTGGTGAGGACTGCACTGCTCAGGGAGATGCTGGGAGGACTGGGACCAGAGCCTGCACTCAGGGCCCTGGGGAGACACAAAGGGTTTTACAAATGCCCTGAAGCCTCAATGTAGAACTCCCTTTTTATTTCCAACCCTCTCCAGCAAACTTCTGTAACTTCACTAAGATGAACAGTACTGGAGAGCAGAGAGCTTGGACCCCTCCGCCTCTCCAAGGTCACATCAGAAGACCTGCAGAAAAGAACACTCAGCATCTCTGGGCCTTATTTGTCCCACAGCAATCAGTGCCAAATTTCAAACGGAGTCCAAACAAAGATTAAGTTTAGACTCTCTATCTCCATAATGATAATTTGGGGCCAAGAATCAATAGGTGCTGAGCACTCTGCAGGCAACAGAACGTCTCACTCGTAAACCCAGGCCATAACTTTTCAATTACTGAATTCAGACTGGACTGGAGAAATCATAAATCAGGCCACTCCTTTTGACAATTGTTTGAGCTCTAGAACTGGACTCCTGCTCTTGGCCTGTAGCAATGCCTCTCCCCTTGTCTGTGCATTATATCCCTCCTCGGACTGTACCTTCCTTGTTCCTACTGAGCCTGAGATGATGGAATTGGCCATTTGCCCAGGTGAAGGGGGAAAAAAAAGGTAGTTACTGTAATGGAAGGGCTTTCTGACTCTTCTGACTGCAGAGTGAAAATCCCAGGCAGATAGCACAGAGCCTGTTTAATGACTCACACTCCGCTTTTTCACCAGGGAAAAATTTCAGGCCTGCACTCAGTTAAAAGATGGAAATTTTTATAAAACTTCCATTGTGGTATGTTACCATCTGTTCAGAAATTAACAAAAACAAAATCAAAGTAAGCAAATGGGTTGATTTTCTTTCTTTCTTTTTCTTGTAGTAAGAGCTTTCTGTTCTGCAGATAAGAGTGACTCTCCAAGGGGAACTGTGAGCACATAGAGTTCAGTACAAGAAAATAGAGACTCCAGTGTAATTGTTCGCTGGCTTTGCGTAAATCGACGTCCTGCAAAGTAAACTGTTCTCTCAGTGATGGCCATTTCCTCCTCCAGCCATCAGGAGTGTTCCTGTCAGTCAGGGAGGGAGACAATTCTTGTGTCTGTAAGCATTTGCATGTGCTCAGCCCCAAAACCTCCTCGGATCTGAACAGCATCCAAGGGCTTCTGATGAGACGACTTTCCTGACAAAGTGTTCCCTCTCCTGGGAACCAGGCCACTGAGGGTTTGGATGAGAAGTGTATAATAACACAAAATTTCAAGTTTTGGTTGGAGAAAAAAAATAAAGAAATTGCAGACAGCAAATTTTGCTTCATTCTTTCTAATGCCCCATAAGAACACATAACTTTTTCCGCCTGGTTTTGAGCAAGAAAGTATATTTCTTTTTTTCTGAGCTGAATTCTTAGAACTCATACCATTTTCATTTAGCTATTTTTACCCGCCCTGCTCCTTCCTGTATCCATGGAGTTCCATCAAAACATTGAATTCCAGCCTCTAATGACATAACCTTCCCCTTTCCTTCCTGTTCTCATGTCACCTCTCATTTTCTCACCAGCTCCAAAGCCTTCTCTGATTTTTAGACTTTCTCTACTTTAGGTTTCTTATTTTCTTTATGTACTTTACACCAGCATTGTTCTCTACAGAGTCAAATATTAAAAAGTCACAAACTTCTGCATAAACAAGCAAACAAAGCAGCCCTCCAGCTGCCTCAGCTGAGGAGAACACCTTCTCTTCTTCCCAACTCTAAGGAAAAATCGGACTTCAAACACGCAGCTTTGTCTTGCATCAGTATCAAACTGGAATGATTTGACTCAAATCACTCTGTGAGTGTCTTATCTGCTGGGCTGGGGATAAATCAGCTGCAGGACAGCTCAAGTGAAATGAAGAGAATGATTGCCATGTGAAGCTGAGACAAAGGGACTGTGACACGCAGCCAACAACTTCACTGCCTGTATTTACCCATTAAATGTGAGATAAAAGTGCCATTCAATGTATGTCTCAAGTTACTTAATGGATTAGCACTGCAAAATACCTGTCTAGTCTGGCTCTTTCCACATGGATCCTACACTGGTGTATTCCTGCACAGCAGAGAGCTCCAGTGCTGTGTGAGCTTGCAGGGTAAATGTAGGAACAGCAATCTGGCATGAACATTCCTTGTCTTAGCAAAAAAATCAAACTGCGAATGGAATTAATTTGCTGATTTGCAGGAACAATGAAGTCAAGCAACAAAACTTAGCAAACCATATTAAAAAGCATCTTCACAAGTATTTTTGCAGGCGACAGAGGTGTTTATGAACCAAAAAAAGAGGTGTAGAAGTTACAATTGCTCCAGGGCAAATTTTAACTGGTTTCCCCTCCTTATTAGATTTCTCATTCATAAAAAATTGTTGGCTGACTTAGCAGTCACTGCACCATGTGGGATTTTAGGTGTTCCTAACCATCTGCATGCATTTTTTCCATTTGTCTAACTAATTTTCCATTTTCAGTTTATTTGTCTTAATTTTATCTCTCTGTCTATATAATTAGAGTTATCTGGAGCATCAAGACAAGCCTTTATCCCAGCAGTGGGATGGACAGTCTATTTGCTATCAGAAGCAAAGAACATAAGCTCTAAGCTATTCCAAACTGCACTGCCATTCTCTGCTGGCAATAAATAAAGTTCTTCATGCTATAAATCATGTTTGATCCTGACAGTTTTTCCTGATCTGAAGCCTGGAAGTTCAGAGTCCTTCCAAAGGGTGTCACTGAAGCTCCCAGCCAGGTTTGCTTTCAGAACACGACATTCTCAAATCCAGAGGAACAGCCCCAAGTGAATCAGTTTGAGCTCCACACTGACAATCTGCCAGGAGTTGAAAGTCTCTGTATAAAACTGAATCCTGAAATGTGTCAGGTGCCCAGAATTTCCATCAAATTCAGTGGCTGAGCCATTGAGTGGGATTCAAGGATTAGAACATTAACTTGTGCAGAGTTACACCTATCCATAACTTCCCTATGGGAATGCCGTGCTGGAAGATTACAAGACTAAGTCAGCAATTTCTCAGTTCCACAGTCTTATCTCCTGGTGCCCAGCTAAAGTCTTTTATCAACAGAAAACAGCTGGAAAGCTTTATACAAAAAGTTATGATCCTGCAAGATTCAGAATATTATTTGTACGATAAGCTGAGAAATTAGGTTTGAAGTCTTTCCTGTGTTTAAGCCTTGAAAGAAAAGCTTAGTAAGATTCAGAAATGCCAAGTTCAGTCTCGTTACACACAGAAAATTAAGTCTGTTTGGATCCATGCAGATTATTTTGGGGTGGCCTACAGAAGCTCCATGGGGAACACATCCAGGTTAAAGAAGACATGCAAATGAGAGGTGTGTGACACAGATTTGTCCTGCCTTTCATTTTTGCTCCTACCTAGAAGAGCTCCATGACTAATGATATCAGTAATAATGTTTCTTTTAGATGTTCAGTCTTACCCACACTGGAGTTGTGTATGTTTAGAATTCACCTGCAGTTTATCTATATTTAATCTTTGTCATGCCCTCCTTCCCTACTTACTCTACACAGATCATTGACATTTTGATCAGTTGCAATTACAAAGACACGTGGAATGATGGACTTGTGAAACTTCAGAACTGAATCCCTGGTTCTTTCCCAGGCTGGAAAGGCCATTTTTAGCAAGTTAAATCACCATTACTTCCTTTATTAGAGCTTTACATGGGCCATACCAAGAGCTGTGTGTTACAAGAGGGAACAGTGGAGTGGGTCATGTTTAGCACCAGGAACAAGACAATTTTGTCACGACCTACTGTGTTACCTACCAAAACCAAGTTTTCATGCCATGTTTTCATTCCTTCTCATCACAAGGAGCTACTGCCTTAAATTGCCTCTGTGAAGAGAGACTCTTCTCCCTCAGCAGGAAAAACAATGAGGTCCTTAAAAGGGCTGCTTAGAAAAACTCAACAAGTTCACAGAGATGCTTTGTCATTTCTGCTCATTGCCCAATGATTTTCCTTATATAATTCATTAATAAAGTCCATGAAATTTCTCTGGAGATAGGCCAGGCCACAGATCCTGTTCTCATTTTATTTTAGTTCTAGGAAAAGCAAGCAAGAAAAGATTGCTTCTAAAAAGCTTCAGCTACTATTGCTGACACTTGGTTCCCACAGATATCTGTGAATAATGGGGTGTCCAGGAGATTGTTCCTGGTGTCCAGGAGGTTGTTCCTGGTGTCCAGGTCTGTTCCTGGTGTCCAGGACATTGTTCCTGGTGTCCAGAGGTAGACCACAAGCTGAGCTCCGTGCACTGGTCTCAGCCACCTGAGGGAATGCCCATCCAGATTTATTTTTAATGGATTTTGCTGCCACACTGTTTAAACAATAGGACCATGCACTGTTTGTGCAATTTCAACATCTTACTTGAAAGCAATTCGTGTGCACCTCAAGCACTTCCTTCCACCTCCATGCCTCCTTTCCTTTCCTTTCCAGTGCTGTGCACTGGAATTCTGGCTTCCAAAGGCATCAGAAGTGCCCCTGAATCTGTCTAAACAAATACATGGGCAGTTAATCTAAACCAGAGCATTCCCATCTGTTGGATCTCCCCAAAGCTGACATTTGGTAATGACCATCACCTCCTAAGGGCAGACTGCACCTCCAAGTGAAGACAGTGCCAAGCATATTGTGATTTTCATTTACAAGATTTGACTTGGAAAGATCCGGTGACAATTCCTGAGTGGAAGCTAACAGCCAGTTGGAATCACTGTTAGCGTGCCAAGAGGAGGGGGAAGGGAGGGAAATAAACCTAAATTAGCTGTGGTTTGTGAGCAAGGGAGGTCAGCTCTGAAAAAAATAACATGATCCCAGTGGGATAAACAGTACAGCAGATAAATCAGTAACTGGGCCAGTCATGAAATATAGGTTCTGCAAATATTTCACAGCCATGGAAGGGGAGCTAAGGAGAAACAATTGACTGGTTGGGCACCACATACTCAGAGGGGATGGCCAGTCTCTGGAAAGGTGGCACTGCACAGGGGTGCTGTCAGCTAACTCCAAGGGATTGCTGAATTGGACACAGAACAGCCAAGCACACACAGTTGCCCTCAGGATTTGTGTTGTCAGTGCCTGAGCACTCAGAACTCAGCATCTCAGCAGAGGCTGTGTGGCTGATGCTCTGTACTAAGCCAAAGGTTACCTACTTTACCTTCCAAAGTTCAATTTTGTACTCACTAAACCCGTGCTAATTGTCTTCACCAACATTTGAATTTTTAAGATGGTGTTTCACAGACACTGGATATGGATAGCAAGTTATGCTCTTTGAAAAGCATGAAGATTTGCCTCAGATGATTTCAACTTAGTGCTCCCACGTATCACTCTCTAGAAATGTGAAGTGCAGAAAGAAATCCAGCAGGTCAGTATGATCAGTAAGATTCTGAAAATTTTCTTCAAAAACAGAACCTTGAAAACATCATACACTCAAGCACATAAAGGAATCATTTTTACATACTTTTCATCACGCTAAAAAGATTCAAAGACTCTTTCCTTCTTTATTTTCTTCACGAAAAATGAGTCACAGAACAGATAAAAACTAGCACATTTTCATAATGAAGAGCTGCTCTGACCTCTAGTTTATATTAATTGATGCGGGGAAAGAAGGGGAAAATTTCCAAAAAACATAAGAAAGTAGCAACTGTTCAGTGTAAGTAAGCAATCAGTTGAGGATTTTAAAAAATCTAGAAGTGTTTAGGACATGGGCTTCAATATACAACCTGTTGTGAATGGGATCATACAATCAGCACTAACTACCTATTTTCCCCTATTTTCCAGATCCTGAGCATAGGTCTGTGTAACCAATCCAAAAGGCCTGAGCTGTTTTGGGGGGATGTTTCATGCCACATGGCTCCAATACAAGTGCACAGCATCGAGTGACCACCTCTAGATCAGGATGGCTGAGCACAAAACGCCCTGTGGGAATGGGCTGTGGCTCACAACACCACCAAAACCCTGCAAAAGCTCAGTGGTGTCCATGCACCACGAAGCTGCAGAGCCCGGGAACCTCTCCCTGAGCTGGAGAGCACCACCACTCCCATCTCCTTTTGTACCTCTTGCAGGAGTTTGCAGTTTGGAAGCCACTCTGCTTATTGGCCATTTCCTGTTGACAGGAGCAGGCAGGAGAGGGGAAACATCTGTAGGTGTTGCTGTAACTTCAAGGCTTTCCCTGCACTGCCTGGAAAGACAGAACTGCTTCCCATGTCCCTTAAATCAGCGGAAACCTCTGGTGCCAACCTGCTCAGCTCTTAGTGGAGGATGAGGCCTGAGCTGCCACAGACATCCTACAACATTCCATAAAGTTGTTTAAGTGTTGGAAACAGGAAAAGTACCAGTTCACTGAAAGAACAGTGAAGTGGGTTCTAAGAAGGAAAGGCGAGTTGGACTATTTCCACCAACAGTGCTGAGGTTATTTAGCACCTCAGTAAAGGAGTACCTGTAGAATATCATGTGTAACCTCCACCCAAGGGCTGCAACAAACACCACAGGGTTTCAGGGCGCTTAGAAAAGTTACACTGTACTGACAGACTGAGGCAGAGAAAGGAATGAAACAATTCTCTCAAAAAACAGAGGAGGTCTGGAGAGAAGCACAGATTTCCTGTGCTTTTAACCAGTCATGAAGGCTCTGCCTCATCAAGCCCACGCAGGTGATGGAAACGCATCAGAACCAAGGATCATTATGCAAGAGAGGATACAAGGCTGCTCCGACACCTTCACCCAGCAACTCACTCAAGCCACAACTCAGAACAGGAAGTTTCAGTCAGACTTTCAATTCCCACACCAAGCTAAATCAATCTAAATCAAATACATTTAAAAGAAAAAGCCTTGAATGGAAAAAAACAGTCTCTTTATGCCACCCACTACCAGAAAGATTATTGTTCTTGCCTCAAAACTATTTCTGATTTGAAAGCTGCTTGAATTTAGAAATCCAGGGATTGGATTATTTTTTCTCTGTTTGAATTTCTACACAGGAAAACTGGGTAATTTGTACGGTTAGCTAAGCCAAAAAAACAAAACAAAAAAAAAGAGGCGGCGAGGAGGATGGCCACTGCTGGATTAGAATTAATTTATGCTGATAGAATGACACTGTCAAAAATCCCACAGGAAGAAGCATTTTTAAAAGTCTTTAGTCAGGCCTTATTTTCCTTTTTTTTTCCTTTTTCTTTTTTTCCTTTTTCATTCCATTCTCAAAAGCTTACTCCTCTGATCCATAATAATGTTGGGACCAAGCCTTTGTTTCTTGACAGCAAATGCTGTTGGTGTTATTTTCAGCACTGGAATTGCTGCAATGGATCCCATGCAGTGCCCACTATCCTTTCCATGACAATGGCCACAAAAAGCTGCTTCACACAAAACTTTAAGACACTTCAAGAGGTACCAATCCAAAAAAAAGAAGTCTGTCCTTCACCACCAAGAGTTAAAAGGGTTCTCTTGTTTCCGCCCTGCTGTATTTTGTTTTAAAGATCATTACTGTAACAAATCCGGGGGTTTTGGAGCCATACAAATATCCCATCATTCCTGAATCCTTCCACACTCTCAGCTGCACAGCCAGCAGTACAGAGTTAAAAATATAGATATAAATATATGTATTTATGCTTCACGGTACATGTTACAAGCTCAAGTCTGTGCCTCCACACAGAAAAGAGCTGAAGCAGGGTCTGCCTCTGCTCTCTCCTTTTCCCTGTGTGTTTGTTCCCAGTGAAGGATATCAGACATGACAGCCCTGGAGTCTGCAGTCCTTTGTCTCCACAAAAGGTCCAGCTCTGACAGCGGGAGGGTGCGACTTCACTTGGACACTGTTTCAGCAGTATATTTCAATCAACAATGCCTTGAGAAACTTCCAGGAACCACCAGCAAAAGTCAGGAATGAGCAATACTGAGGCTAACTAACCAGTCAAGGTTCTCTCTTTCTGAGAACTACCAAGGAAACCAATTAAGATCAATTGCATTTGTCATTTAGGCTGGAACACATCGGGGACCATGTCCCTGTTTATTATGGGCCACTTGAAAATAATCCTGTGGAAAACAACCAGTGAGTTGCTGCTGGCACGGACTGGACTTGAAATGCAATCAAAGTTTCTGGTTTCCTTAGCAGAGAGTCTGTGAGCAAAGCACAGCAGCCCTCCCTGCGAGCAGCTCACAGAGCTGGGGGAGGGAAAGGGTTACACAGTGCACCATAAATGTCACCAAAATATGCTGGGCACTCTGCTCCCCAGAGGGATTTTATTAGTATTTTCCACTTGCAGCAATGCCACAAGTACCCAGGAGTCAGAAAAAGAAATGGAAGCAGTTGTGAAATTGTCCTGTCTACTTTTACCGTCCACATGGAAAAACCCACAAAAAGACTGACGGGCATACACTGGGAAAAAAACCCCAGATGATGCCCTTAAACTTCTTTTTTTCACAGTTTTTATGGAGACAGAGAACATCTTGAATGTCTAAACTGTCCAGAAGCACTGTCCCTTTAAAGTTGGAATGTGACTTCTTTTCACCCACAAGAAAAAGTGCAGTTTCCCAGGTTCTTACTGGAAACATTTCTTGGGAAAATATTCATTTCCAAAGCGTTGTTTTTACACTTTTGGTTCACTGGTTGTTTGACTCTTGTAATGCTTTAATAGTGTTTTTACTCCATGAATGTTTGTAATAACTTAATCCATCCTATTTCCTACAGTATCTCCTTTTAAGGATAATTACATCAATATGCTTCTGACATTTTGTAATCCAAAAAAAGTTATTTTCTCTAGATTTCTTTTTCTCAGTTGGGTGATTCAAAACAAGACTTAATGGTATGCTCCTGGCCCCCATGATTTCTGGAAAAGCTTTTGCACAATAAAACTCAATGAATAACCCAAAAATCCCATTAGAAACATGGATAATTGTAGCATTTTGTTAAGTTCTCACAGATTTCTTTTCTAATAAGAGAGTTCAAGGTTAGCTGCATTTTCCAAGACAAAACTCTCATGCATTTATTTTGTGTTCATTGCCCTAAGAAACTTTGCTTTGCTTTGTTTTTGGGTGTTTTTTCTCAAAAAGAGCTGCAAAGGGATGTATTCTGTAACAGGCTAAAAGATATACCCATAATTAAATTCTCTTACATATAGCCTTAAATAAGGGCCACAACCATATCTATTTACAACAGGAAATATCAAAGAACCTAAGCAGATTTAATAGGCTTACACAAATCTTTTTCTAAAGCTACTTGTGGCCTTCTGCAGATGACATTGCTCAGCTCAGTTCTCCCCAAACTTCTGGGCTATTTTGCCACAGTCAAGCCTCAAAAGTTTTCACAGATTATTTGAATTAATATGCTTTATGGCACCACAGACTGGTTTGGGCATTATGAGTTTATGACATCAGGGTTTGGCTCTCCCTGTCTCCACTCAGGTCTCCTCTGCTGCCTTTTCTGATGCTCCACTTAGAATATAAACTAGCAATGGACATTTCTGCAAATTATTAAATCTAATGACAGTGATATCTAATCTTGTCGAACAAGATCAGGCCTTCCTTGTGTCAAGAACAACCCTGCCCCTCGTCCTGCTGCTGATGAACTGGGAGTGCTGCAGGGCTGAAACAACCCAGAGCTGGGTGAAAGGCCCAGGGCTACTGACAGGTCCCTCAAAGCAAAGATCACACTCCATTGGACTTTTCTGCCTCCACATCAAATTAAGAGACAGCACTGCAGCCTAACTCAAAACATCTGGCTTGAAGGCAGATTGAGCTTTTACTGCTCCTCAGACTCCAGATACAGTCTCAGACAGTCAAGCTGAATTTTGGTAGCCTAGCAGCCACTGTTCCCTCAAAGGTCCTCTGCTTAATACTGAGTGAGAGAAGGGCAAATGCTGCTTCTTAGCAGTTCATAAAGGAAACCAGAAGATCCCTTGATAAGATGTTATCTTCTTTCCTTCCTCTCACTGTATTCACTGTTCAACAGGGGAATTTCAGTTTTGTGTTCCCTGTCCCATACAGCAATCAGAGGCTCTAAAGGGGACCTCTGGCACTCCAGACCAGACTGTTACCCACTAAATCTCTTTTCTCTGGAACATTAGAGATACTTCTCTAACACATCCAATATGTATCTGATGAAAATTGTTACCAGAATGTTTCAATCTCATAAGTTACAGAAAGAAGCCAACTGACAGCACTTGACAACATGGAGCACGATGCCAGCATGCAAACCAATAAAGTTCCTTCTTCTTGAATGTGACAAAATGCTTATTTTAAGCATACTGAGACAATAAAGTGCTGATTAACAGGCAGCATGTTCTTCAATGAAACGTATGAATGTGTAGTCTTGTGCTAAATACAGAAGATGCTGAAGGTATGTGATGATGAGTGTGAGAACAGCTCCCCGTCAACATATTGAAATTTTGCTTTAAACCAACTCACTAACAGAGTGTCTTCAGCTACAGGGAGGACTGACCCAGTGTCAGGGACAATTTTTGTGAACTCAATAAGCATAAATGCACGTGTAAGGTTTATTTTTCAACAGCTTAGAGATGTCTCAGACATATCCACGTCTGTAGCCATTTCTTTGCTGCCTTACCCTGGTACAAAGGGGTGTGTTGACTCTCCAGGGATTGCCAGGGAGGGATTACTTTAGCCTGAGCTAGAAACTACAATACTTTCTTCGTAGGTAGCCTAATCACACGTTAACACTGTGTTCTGCAGAAATTAATAGAGATAAGGCTGAAAATAATACTCACCCACGGAGTCTAAAAATAAGCACCGAAATTTCCCCTCCTCGTTTCTTTCTGCTTTGTGTTTCCCCTCAGGTGATGACACCATTCTCCTCTCCAGCTCTCCTGAAATGTATCATGAGTATCATAGTCACAGACTGTTCTGGGGAACAGTTTCTTCATGTGGGGTCAGAGTTTTGGGACGTACTGCGTGAGGCAAATCAAGGGTTATAGCTTTGGATGTACTGCGTGAGGCAAATCAAAATCTTACTAGACCAGAATAACCAACAGAAGGCACTGGTTTAACACGGTCTCCAAGAATCAGATACCTAGAAACATATTTGAATATGTATAAATTAGGTGGGTAGCCTAGTCACAAGAGTGAGATGAACTAATTACAGTAAAAGGGGTGTTTTCAGCTGCACTACCATGAAAAAATACACTCCTTCAGAATATTTTTGGTGTGACAGACTCTGTTTAGTTTTAGTCCTGCAGCTCAGCCCATTTCAGACTTCCAAAAGCAAGTCAATTGAAACACCAAAAGCTTATTGAATATTGATTGGTTTAGACCACGCAATTTAATGCAGCCTTGATTCATGTAAACACAGGAATTTTGAAAGCACAACATCCTTAAAATCAGTGAAAGGGCAGTAATTTATCAGGAGCACTGCAGAAAGTACTTGCAGTTCCCACTAGGCAGACAAGCTTCCCAAAAAAAGGACAGATGGAGAGGAAGCCAAATGACACTACCCAAAAATGGGGAGTAACAACCCAAGTTTTGGGGCAGTTTGGTATGCACTTCTGTAGCATTGCCATGTCCTCATGCATATACATTATGAACTAAATAATTCTCAAAAAAAAATCTTATGAGGCAAGTAAAATAAGTTTCCATCTCAGAGATGAAAAAAGTGAGGTCAGTAGGTGTGAATACAGATGGAGCTGGCTCTAGAGGTGGCATGAAAAAAAATGGAGTTCTAGGGATTACGCTCCAGATTGCTACTTTTGTGGTATGGAATTTAGAGAATCTGGTGAAGGGAAGGGAGAAGAATCGGTTTCTCATGACACATTGTGTCTATCTGCATGCAGTCCCTGCCATAAGGTGTCCCCAGCCCGGGTGACTGGAGCGGGGAGCCCCGGGGGTGATTCCCTGCACACCACAGCCACGGTGTCCTGCTGCCAGATGCATGCTCCACTACATTCTTCTAGTCCTGCAGGAGAAACACTTTGAATTCAGTAATATATGGTATTCCTGTTAATGTGAGGCAGGAGACTGGCAACACGCCACTCGCAGAGCCCAGCAATGGAAAAAGCAGAGAGCGAGCTCAGCCTCACAATGTGAAGCAGACAGACCTATTGTGAGCTGTCTCCATCCTTGGGGCTGGATGCTCCAGGCTGATTTATGAGCACAATATTTACAACTAACACACATGAAATGCATTACGAGGAGAAATAAATCTCCTAGCATGCACGGAGAGCAGCTAAGATAAAAGAATGCATATGGTAAACTAGGTGACTGTTTGTCATTAAGTGTGGTACTGAAGCCAGAGCACGTCTCTGGAGCAGGGGAGGCTCAGGATTTGCACTGGGGTTTATCAATACTCTGGAAAACACAAGCCATTAGGCAGAGACTTTCAGAAAGATGTCCCAGCTTTTTATTTCTTTCTAAGTGAACTCAAAGCTGATGAAAGACACTGTTGGAAGCCCATGGGAGTGAAACAGGGCTTGAAAGGAAGATCAGCCTTATGCCTATGCAAAGACCCAGTGAAGAGGCCAGAGTTCAGCTCCCAGGGCTTGTGTTATCAAAAGCAATATCCCTAATTTTTGTGCACCTGTGTTCCATCTCATAAACAGGTATCAGTAAGAAATGAGGCAAGAAAGGGCTACTTTAAGGCAGAGGGCATGTCTTAATTAAGTATCCGACTTACTGCACCACACTACAGGCAGTAGAAATTCCCTGAATTAATTCCTAAATTAAATCATCACTGAACAGGTAAACATTTCAGAAAAACAACCATCCCTTACTAAATAACGGGACCAGCAAATGAGGATGTCAATTCTAGTTTCTCTGTAATTGCAAAACCCAAACCCCACTCCCAGAAACACTGACGACAATTCCCTGCTGATCCCTGCTGTCCTTTGAACCCTGCAGCAAGCAGGCTCCTCCAAATCTCATTTGGCTGGAGAGGGAATAGGAGGCAGCTCTCACTTAAATGCATCTATATTTGACATTTCTGCCTACAAAGCTGCACTGGTCATAGATTGCATCTCATCATGTCCAGCCAACCCAATTAGTCCCACACAGCTTCTTGGAAGGACCTGGATTCATCTCTTCCCTTGATACTGAGGTTTGATGGTGCCAATATTTTTGCAGCTCTTTGTGATGTTGCCTCTTGCCTGGTGGGATGTGGCTTTAAGTTAAACAACTCATTTTCTGCAGGGTACAGCACAGTCACGGAGAGCTGTGAGGCTGCTGCTTTTCCTCAGAGCGCTCTGATAAAACATCTGATTCCAGTATGGGAGGACAGACTCATAAAAACAGGCTAATGATGGAACCAGACTGTGGTACAAACCAGAGCAAGCACTTCAGCTAAGTGAACATGCTTCCTGTCCTCAGCCAGCACCACAACATCTTGGTTTAGCTACCACACATCTCCCTCAGAGCACTTCCCACTGATCAAAAGGGAACAGCCAAAAATTTCTATGAGAGCAGGACAGTTGGATTGAAGAAACAGCAAAATGGATTTGGGGAGCAGTCCAAAATCAGTCCCATTCCCAACTCACTCATGAAAGGAACAGCAGCGTGAAGTTACCCTTTGTTAGCAGCAGTTTTGGGATGTGGCAGGAAGGCATCAGCTTTCTTTTGCTGCAGGTGACTGAATGGGCTTGACTGACAGCTGCTGGGAGCTGCAGAGTGACAGCAGAGGCAGGCACACCCCTGCTCAGCACCCCTGGCTGGCTGCTGCAGCTCTGTCACAACGAGGAACCTTCCAGGCAGAGCGACCTCGCACACCGACAGCGTCTCCACCGAGTTTCGGAACAGCGGGTATTGAGACAATGTAAATAAACCAAACTCAGCCCATGTCTGATACAGTTAAATAAATGACACATGGAAAAAAAGAAAGAGGTCTCCTGTATTTTACTGTCAGGATTCTAAATTAATCCCATTTTGTATTTCTTTTATCAAAGCATTAATGACAAAGGGAGAATGAATATGAAAATATACCCTTTCCAGTGAAAAGATTTATACTTGCCTCCATAGCTTTGATTATTCCTTCAGATTTACCCTATTTTCTTTCTAAAATACTAGTTAGGCCTAAAAAAATTGCAAAACTAACTAAACCTACTATCCGCCTTTGTTGAAGCAATAAATATATACTCTTCTGTTGAATTACATTCTATTTTATGTTGATTTTATACACCATTGTAGTTATGGATAAAATCACACCACATTAAGTAGTAGTGGTAATTTTTTCCCACTGTTTTGTGGTTTCATGCCCATAAACAAGTGATTTATGAATTTTTTTTTTTTGTGGAGCTTTTTAATATGTTGATTTCAAATGAAGGAATGATACACAGCAAAGAAGAGGAACTCAGACTTCTATTGGCTGTAATTTGTTAGATACACTTAGAATTAAATAAAAACCAAAAAACCAACCCCAAAAGAAGAAAGCAAGCAACAAATAAATAACAAAACCTCAAGCTGTATTTAATCCTAAACCCAGAGTCTAAATTAGTTAAAGTATGGGGAGATGATACAACTCCCTCAGCAGAATTCTGGGCTGGGCCACAGCACCCACGGCTCCGTGCCATCAAACCTAATCTTTGTTTGAGGTCTGACACATTCTCTCCAAGTTTTCAGTCACATTGCAAAATTCCAAGAGGATGAAAGGCAGATTCTCCTCCTCTCTTACACTGACCCTGGGGCCTAGAAACAGCAGGACTTAATTTCACCAAACACACACTGGGCCAGAAAAATGATGAGTGATACTGGGACTTGACTGACACCAAGGAGACTTCATCTGATTCATGGTTTTCCAACACAATCATTGCATCAGTTCAGACCCCTGAGCAGATTGTGCCAAAATGAGGAGATAACCAGAATGCCAAAAAGCATCTCCTCGCTGGCCAAACTGACAGCAAATCAGCAGAGTCTCCTCCTCCCTGGGGAACAGCACTCAGCAGACAGGCAGCAACCTCCCAGCCCCAAACAAGCAACATCTCCCAGGAGCCAAGGCCCTGGTGCCCTCCCCTGCAAGGTAACTCTTAGCAGAGCTATCACCAACAAAAAGGCCTCCAGACCTTCCTTCTTACTCAACTGAGCTCCTCTCCACTGCATCTCTCATCCAAAAAATTCACTGTACCACATAAAGCCTGGACCAAGCTAAATCTGCTGGCTCCCAAACAGGCTTCTTAAGCCCCTAGCAAATCAAGAGTAGGATATTTGTTTCTGAATCTCCAAAGGAGGATTAGGCAGGGTGACCATAATCCTAACCAGCCTCACACCTGCCACTCATTCTTAGTGAAGGAGAGATGCATTTTAGTATCTGGAAATTACTAGCAGATGAACCTCTTTGTCCAAGGTAGGATATCAAAGATGACAGTTCCTAGCTCCCTTGTTTCTTGGCTGCATAGGAAAAAAAGGGGTTTTTTTCTGTGAGACAAAGAGTGGATATGATTGTTTGTTTTGGTTCTGGTGACATCATTCTTTTTTTGTCAGCACCATCTCTCAGTAATTGACTCTGATCTGAGGAAGGACTAGAACCCTTAACTATCTTCTGAAACTTTCTCCCCTCATCTCCCTCTAATTCAGTGCCCCAAACAAAAAACAAGGTCAGTGAGACACTGTTTCATATACATTGTCCAACCTTTGATCAAAACCCCTGCATTTTCCATGATGTTTACATGTAAGTCCCATTGCAATGACATCAGAGCTTCCCAGTATCACTTTAGCACCAATTAAAGTGGCAGTGCTCAGAGAACCATTTATCTTTATACTGCAGGAGTTTGAGCAGTGCTGTTATTACTTTTGAGGGGGAATTGTGCAGGCTCCTTGTCGATTGGTTTAGGTTGCCTAAATGAAGCCAAATTGCTCTTGCCATCCCCAGCTGCTGCTGCTGCCTGTGTGTTCCACCTTCCCCACATTCACTTTAATCCATCAGCCAAGAGCAAAACAACCTTCCCTCGGTGCCCCTCCTGCAAAGAGGGTAGGAAAACACCACAAAAGGAAAAGAAACACACATCACTTGCAGCATTTCTACATGTAATAGTAACAGTCTCTTGGTGCCATCATCAGCCATGGCATTTCATTCACACAGAACACTTGTGGGCACATCACATATGCTTTTCCATTCAATGTATTTTTAAATGTTTCCCAGGCAACTGTTTCAATACAATATGCCTCCTTGGCAACCTGGTACCCGCAAATGCCATGCTAGTCTCCCTAGTCCTCTTTTTAGGTCTTCCCATCTTGGCATATAAATGTCATGAGGCTGGGTTTTCCATCTCCAGCCACACAGGTACTGATTTGTCCTTGCACTTGGAAAGGCTGAGTTGAAGAGATGAGTCGTGCACTGGATGCTGCACATTGGCAAATTCAGCTTTGGTGAGCTACCAGAGGGAGCAGCTTTCAAAGGCAGTGACTTTTTGTGGGAAAGAGAATGTCTCCTGCAACTAAAATTAAGGAGAGCCCACAAAACTGTCTCCACTCAAGTGACTTTCTCTGGAAGCAGCAATGAGCCTGCACTTCTCAAACTGAAATGCACATCATCTTTATTCTCCTGACTAAGCCAGTCTTACCCTGTTCTCCTCATTTTGTGGTCTCATTGTAACACATCACATTAATGAAAAGAGTCAGGCTTTCCCATTTCACCACAGCCAGTGACTAGCACTGGACTGAGTGGGTTGGTATGGCTGAGTTTCTCTTTCCAGGGCTGCATTTGCTGCCACTGGGATGTTCAGGAGACACACTGTGACATTAGAAGTTTCATTGACATTTCAGCTGTGGGACATTTGCTGCAGCAGCTTTCCCTGCTGCTCTGCTCTGCAGATTGTGGTGTCTTTGGGGACATTGTCCTTTATTACATTGAGCAGAATGGACATGCTCATCCTTGAGTGAAGTCACAGACTGTTTGACAAGGACAAAAAACATGTACTGCTAAGCTAAGCACTGATTAGATAAAATAATTAAAATATAATAATATTTCAATGGTCTAGCAAGGAACAATTACTTCTGAACACTTTTATCTGATACAGGACCTATCACTACAGAAGCAAAGATATTTCAGAAGGACTAAAACTATCAGCGAGCATCAGTCATCATAAAAAAAAAAAGTTTTAATAAAAACTGCATGTGCTTCAGCCTCAAAGTGGCACATTAAAAAAAATAATAGCTCCTGCATGCAATGACATCAGTCTCTGAGAGAAACCCAGCAGAAACTGTGGCATCTCTTCTTCATTGATTACTCCATAACAACAGCTGAAAATTGCAATTTTTCCAGGCTATAAAATGCCTAGCACTCCAAATTCTACACCAGCAGCAAAAATCTCCTCCCTGTCTGTGAGCTGTTGTATCTGTAATAGAGACCCTGCATTACCAGGCTTTCTAATTCTTCCCAAATGCAGAAGCTCTCATTCAATGCTGCAGCTGTTGGGGAGGAAATCAGAAATAGCAGAAGGCGGATTAGTTGATAATGTACCAGTTCTTCCCCAGCAAATGCTGGCACCTGCGTTTTACACTCTCCTCTTTCCCTCAGCCCAGGAAAAGATCACTTGGTTTGTTTGGCAGGCAATTTATAGGGTTTAGTGATTGTGGAACTGCAAAAGGATTAGAATTTGTTATAACAGCCCCTTCTTCCTGAGAGCAAAAGTTAAAACTGAGGCCCACTTCACAGCAAGAATCAGGGACCATGTAAGTAAAGATTAAGCGTGTGCAGCTTGATGAGACTCAACAGGGAAGAGATAACTACACCTGCTGGCACTCCATTGACAAGGAAATACCTGCAGATAATCTGCAGGAGCATTCTGGCATCCACAAGCTCAAATCCCTTGACCACTGGCTCAACACTAGCCAAGGCTGATTATGACTTACTGATTAAGACTACTCTCTGCATTTCTAGGAGAACTTTTTTCCTAAGACTACTAAACATTCTAATTATTAAATTAGCAAGACCCAAAATCAAACAAGAAGTAATACGATTTCCATGCAGTGGACGAAACAGAAGACATGATCTTGTGCAAAGGGGCAAACCCAAGAACAGGTTCTATCCTAAACTTTGCCTTCCTATTCTTAGTATATTATTAATTCTGGAAAGATGCAGATGGAAATTACTGCATACCCTTATGGACAAAGATTTCTAGTTTGAAATCTGCAGGTAGTAACAGAAGCAGATAGAGCAAGAATGGAAAGATGATGTAGTTAGAGTGGGTATCATTAAACAGGTAACAATCACAAAAGCCTTAGAATTTTCAGTTAAATCTACAAAATCCAAACCCACCTACAATCTACAGTTGCTACAGAAGCAAGGTTTTCCCCTTTTGCTTTTTACAAGCAGAAGCTGCAGTAATAATTTTCCCGATTCTTTTTATTATATTCTTTCATTTGTGGCCCTTACTGCACAATAACCAATTTTTATGTTCCCCCACAATAAAGCTTTTGCAAATGCTGTAAGTGCTCACAGCACCACACAGCAACACCTCCAGCATGAAGAACAAGCTGCACTCCTGATGGTTGTTCTGGGAGAAGTCGTATCTAACAACATAAATCCATGGGTACAACACATGATTTAGCAGCAGAGGATTGTCCAAGGAGTATCCAAGGGGTCATAAAACATACAACTCTAACCCAAACATCACAGGAATAAAAGAAACCCTGTGGTATAAGTGATCATTAATATAGATACACCCAGGAGGATGTTCGGAGTGCTTTCACAGTCCCTCGGATTTTGTTAAATCCCTGGTTTTGCATAGTTTGCTGCCTCCATGTGGTGACAGAGCTGGGCCACAATTCCCAGGGATCCTGAGTAAAATCCCCCAAGGAACACTTCTTCAGGGAGCTGTGAAATCAAACTTCTACCCCTCCTCTGTCATCTCATTTCCCACCACTTCCACAGCCAAACCCTCTTCAATCCACACTTTTGCTTTATTTACACCCCCTTTCTCCTGCTGTTGTTTGCTCTCTCTCTGCTGCCACCACCACCTTCCTCTCCACAGCAGCCTAAACCCTTCAGACCCAAATTCACCCCTGGCCTCTGTTCCCCTTACCTTGTTCCACCTGCAGCTTTTGGGGGAATGCCTTTCCTGACAAAGAAGGAAAGAAGAGCCTGTTTCCTGGGATCTCCTTTCACCACACTGGGAAGCAGCTTCTAAATGGCACCGAAAACGACAGGCAGAACACTGTGACTGTCCCTTGGGTGTTCCCTGGGCACTGCAGTAGCTGTAACAGATATTAATGTGGGAAAAGGTTAGTCTGTGTGACAGGGGTTGGCTTTTCCACTGTCGTTTCTTTCTTCCTGAATTTCATTCTCGTTTTACTCTGCCCATCACACAGCTGAAATGCAGGCCCTCTAGGGTGACCATTTTTTATTATCTTTATTTTTCATCTGGGCTATCTATTGTATAAACTGGCACAGACCACGGGAGCAACCAAAGACTTTGCAGTTCCAAGATTTTTATCCACAAAAGCAAACCTATTAATGCTGCTTTAATGTTAAGAAATTAGTTATTACATAGGGTAAAAGACATTATGGACTCCCAGAAACACAAAGTACCTGAGTTAACACAGGGAAGGCGAAGGCTGGGCAGAGCCTCCCAGATCTCTGCGTGGAAAGAATCATCCTCAGCTGGAACACCTCTGGATGGGGTTACCCAGACCTGCCCAGGTTTAAATTTATGTGAAATGTGAATCTCTGAACTCTGATACCCATTTTCAAGGTTCAGATCCACTCAAAGCACATATTAAGTCATGTCAGCTGTTACTTAATAAAGTTTTGCTGGGCTGTGGATTCAACACGATGCACAGGTGTAACTTTTAATACAGTCAATACTGATGCCTCCTTTCTACTCTGAAAAATCCAAGGATGGAGCAGTCCACAGACATCCAGCAATGCAAAAATACAGCTACAGGAAAAAAAAGTTAACTTGGATTCATATTTCACCAATAAAAAATTGGTTTTATGTGAAGAGCCATCAGTCTGGTGCACCCTCATAAACACCTGTTACCAAACTGTATTTATTTCCTTGTACAATTATTTCTTGCATCAATTGTGAAGAATTTAAACAGCAGTTACTTTCTGATCCTTTCATGTGCTGTTGGAGGATAAAGTGTCTGTCACCACTCCTCTGGTGTCTGTTTTGAGAAGGCCGCAGCCCGGGGAGTGTTTAAACCCTCTCCAGCACTTTTTCAAGCCACACGGCAACATTCCCGCCAAAAACGTCAAACTGCATCACTTCAGGTTCTTCTCTAAAAGCGAAATTAGGTCAGAGGTGCACTCCCAATCCATTTTATTTTTTGCAAGAACAGCGTTTGGGTTTGGCCCCGCGCGGCAGCTGCAAACCCAGGGCGGGAGCGGCCAGGCCCGGCCCGCCGCCATCTTCTCCCCTCAGCCACAGGGACCACCCCGCACAGCCCCTGCCCCTGCCCTTCCCAACACACCAAAACTCTACAAAAATATAAAGTTTGAGGGGTAAAAGCAACAAAAAAGGGGCTGCTTTCGAGGCAGACCAGCCCCCGGCGGCTGGAAGGTGCAGGGGCTGGGGAAGGGCGGGCTGGTCTCAGAGCGCCCTCAGAGCGGCTCGCCCACTCCCTTCGCCCCGCGCCGTGAGGGCGGCTCTGAGGGCGGCGAGTCACAGCCCCGGCAACGCGCCCGGCACAGGTAACTTAGGAAGAGGAAGAAGAGGAGGAAGCCCCGGCCGCCCTCTCTCCCCGCCCTCCCGCGGCCGCCAGCGCCGTCCCCCGGCGAGGCGCGGGGAGGCCAGGCCATGTGTGAGGAAGGAGCCGCCAAGCTGCGCCTGAAGGCCCGGACGGCGCCGTCCGCCCGCGGCCGCAGCCCCGCGCCCGAGCCCCCGCCGCGGCCCCCGTGAGTCGGGACCGGGGGGTCGGATCGCTCCTGGGGGACCCGATCGGCCCCAGCCACCCGCAGCGTGTCGCGGTCAGATCCATGGCTGTTGCTGTGAGAGGTTATTTCATAAAACACCGCCCGTAGCGCCTTTAAAAAAATAGAGATAAAACTGCGGGATAAAGCACAGCAGGCCCTGCGCCTTCCGCAGGGTCCTCGGCACAGAACAGCACTGGCGAGGACAGGGCCTGAAAAATGTTAATGTATGAAAGCTCAGTGTTTTTTCTTCCAGAATACGGCTCGCAGGAGCGCAGAAATAATTCCTGTATTTTCCAGCCCTGGAGTTCGGGAGGACTGAAGGCAGTGAGTGGCTCGGCCGTGTCCCTTCCACCATGGGCTGTGAGAGGTTCATCACTCTGCTCTTTGAGGGCGTGTTGTTTCTGAATTCTTCACCGTGCAGGTTTATTCCTGGACACTGACCCAAGAAAACATATCAGGAAGAATGCTGGAAATACCATTAACATTCCATCTTCCCCTTGGAATTGTCTTTATACAGCATTACCTTTTAGTGCTTATAGTTCCTAGGATCGGTTAAATCAAGTTGTTTGGGAAGATAATCAGTAATTTCAGATGGCAGTGTGGGAATGTCCAATGGGAACCGATGCAATTGCCACCCTCAGTGCAAACACTTCCATGATTTTTGTGCTCAGCAGGTGTTAAGTTTGGTATTTGAGAATATAAAACAGTGGCTACACTTAACTGTTTCACTTGGAAGCAAAGATAGTCATAGATACCTACAGGTCATTATTTACAAGCAGAAAAGAAAGCATTTAGACATTAATTTTTTGCTAGCTGTACAAATTATGTGTCATAGAAATCTGTAAAAAATTGTTTGCATGCTAAATAATGTCTTTGTGTTCCAGGAAAAAGAGGCAAACTAGTATCAGTGTAAGAGTATTTTCTTTCCTCTCTCCCCCATTCAAACTATTGGACTGTGTCTTTGCAGACTGACATCGACTGACAGGTGTTCCTGGTTTGAAAAAGAAGAATTAAATGAGTGTGAAAAAACCTGGATTTTGTTACTGAAGGACATCAGTCAAGATTCACACTGCACAAACTGGGACATAGTGCCCAGCTTTCCAGAGTTCTTGGAAAAGGTAGCGTGCTGTATCCTTGGTTTTGCACTTTGTGTCCTGCTTCCAATAGCGACAGCCTAGTTAATGGGAAACAACCTAAAATAGCTTTTAGAGATGTGGGTTTTCAGCTCTTTATGGACAGTGGTGTGGCCAAGCATGGTGTGGCAGGGAATATAAGGACAGCTACAAGAGGCTTTTTTTGCAGTACAGCAAATTCTTTCCAACATTTTGCTGGGAAGAGGGAACCTGTGTAAGGATGCTGACTGCCATTAACACCAGTATCTCCCTAAGGCATGAAACTGGAAAAGGCAAACTGTAATGGAGGGATTAATTACACAAAACCCACCCTGACATCGATCCAGTGGCATTAGGCAAGATCACAACGTAATAATCAGTCCTTATAAAGTACTTTTTTTCCCCTCTGAACAGCAGCAGGTTGTTGTTTTCATCCTTAGTCTCTCTGGAACACGAGTACCCATTGTATCCATTTAGAAATGTTCAGGGAAGACCCAAATTGCATCAGCTCCAGGAAGCTCCTGCTTGCTTTATGGGTGTTGGAGAAGGGACGTAAATAAAATGTTCTTTTCTTCACTGTAGCTCAGCTTTCTCAGTATTTGCAATGTGTTCCCAAAGCCTGGGGTTTAGGTATTGATTGAGCTACATTTGCTTAAGACATTCTCTGTGTGTGTGTTGTAGAAGGCTGAGGAAAAGAGTCCAGAACATCAGGAAGTCTTTACAGTTGGAATAAAAGACTTTCAGTGGGTATCATTCCCATCTTTTCACAAAGAAAAATGTCTGAACCCCAAGGATCTGAGCTCCCAGCAGCCAACACAGAGCCAGAGCAATGAATTACCTAAAGGACAGGGCCAAGCAGATAAACTAAAAAGTTTATCATCTACAACTGAGAAAACCTGCAGGGGAACCAGTACAGATCAAGCCAAAACTGCATCTGGAGAAGACACAAAAGGTGTTTCAAAGCTGGCTGTGAGTCCTAAGCCGTGTAAACCCCCTGGGCAGAGCAGCTCTGCACAGCCCTCGGCGCTGGCACAAAGCCCTGCAGAAGCTTTGAGCCCTCAGCAGCAGCACCCAGGGACTGCACAGAACAGCAGGGCAGACGGGAAAGAAAAGGGTGAGAAGGAGCCTCAAATCCAGACCCAGCAGGGGGACGTTCCCGCGGGGCAGAGCACAGAGGGCCCTGCGGAGAAGCCTCGGCTCGGGAGCGCTCCTGGGGCTGAGAGCTGCCCGGAGGAGATGGAAAACCAGAGTGATGCAGCCTCAGCTCTTGACAGTTGTCCAATGTGCCTGATGCAGTTTAGTGGGAGGTAAGTTTGTGGTTTGGTTTTTTTCATAACTTTCTCATAAATGAACCCCAGCATGGTCTGGATACATCCTCTATATACAGAATTACAAAAGCAGACAAAACTTCTACTATAAGGTCCTTTTTAGCTTCAGAATTACCTACTTTAATCCCATTTACAAGTTGAGTATCTGCTCTACAGTAAGAGCTGTTAACACAATTTTGTAGTACTCAGGCTGTCAGAATTGCTGGAAATGTGCATTTCAACAGGTCCTCTAACCCTGCAAGCTCTGTTGGGTACAATTTTTCCTGTTGGTTGGAGGCCGAACAGGGAGACAAAGGAATGGCTGCATTAATATTTATACAATTTTGGTCATTCTGCCAGGAGATTTAGACAGAAAGGCTCAAAATGCATCAGGTCTCCAGGTCTGTGCTGCTCAGCTCCAGTTTGAGCAGCAGTAACAGCAAGGGGGGGAGGCTTTGGTAGATTTGCTGGGCACAGCAGTGACTCCCCCACAAAGGTACCAGAACACTTCTGGGAGAGAGTAAAGAACAGGCAGTAGGAGGATGTGACTTTCTCACTGCACAAACCCTGTGTCTGCAGACTCTCACAGCTGGACATCGATGGCCACCTGGCCAGGTGCTTGTCTGAAAGTGCAGATGATGTCATGTGGTAGATGCAGAAGCGTGGAGAGCAAAGGAACAAGGCCAAGGATGACGCTTTCCCAAAGGAAAAGGAACAATGTGTCAAGGAAGCACATCCTTGCCTCTGACTTGCTTAAGGATCACAAACCAGTAACTCAGCAGAAGGTCAAGTGCCACCTGCCTGTTTTCTGTTTTTTATTTTAAAGACTCTCAAATGCATGTAAAGTAGTTCTGGAAATAGTGCTCTGGGATGTCCCAGAGACCCCCAGGGAAATCAGGCTTGGTACTCCTGAAAGAACGCACTATGGGAAATCCCTGGAGCTTTGTCTGATGCACCACAGCTCTGAATTTCTCAGGACAGAAGAAAGCAGCTGAGCAAAAGACAACTGTTACTTACTCCAATCCAAAAGTTTACTGGTATTTTTTTCTAAACAGATAATCTATGAAAATAAACTTGAGTTAAAAAGTAGTTTGAACTTAGCATTTTTTGTTATTTTAATACCTAAGTAAGAAAGTATAATTGTACAATTGATTCTGTGAGTGTAGCTATTCAAGAGAAAACATGCCCCAGACCAAATAAAGGGTGTGGGGTTTTTATGTTTCTGAAGGAGCCCAGCTAAATTCAAAACCTTACAGTGCAGGTTTCTCAGTCAGTATCAGTGTTAAGCAGGTGATTAACACGACTGGGCTAATTAGGCTGCAGAAGGAACGCTTCTGCCAGTGTCACAATGCTGAGCTGCAAAGGGAGAGTGAATACAGTCAGTGAGCCAAAAGAGCTGCTTTTTGTCCCAGTTCCACAGAGCCCCCCAGCCACCACCAAGGGAACAGCCCAGAGCCTGCTGGAGCTGGAAGGGGTTCAGGAGGCTCAGCTGCTCTTTGGGTCACTCTCAATAGGAACAGGTGAACACTTGGTAAGCCTGGGAATGACAGTAAGTGACATTTAGTGACAGTCCAGTAACCACAAACCAAGGGATGAGATCACCAGCCTGCTCTAGTTTATTTCCCTCTGCCCTGGACCTCAAAACCTACAGCTGAGATGGGATTCAGGTACAGAATACACACAGAGTACAGTATAAAAATACAGGAAGGCTCCTACGGATTTAATTTACAGTGGGGTCTGTTTCAGAGGTTGGACATAGCCCAGTTTACTGATAAATAATAACAGTCTATTAACTTTTTCATTAAAGTCTTTAATAGATGTGCAAGAATATAAATGATCTCAGCTGTTATGGATTAGTATACCATCTTCTGCACAATTAAAACTGGTCAGCAAAGATCCCAACTAATTAATTATACAAAACTACAAGAACATATTTACTGTTTTACAATCATTAAATTAGCTAGAATTTTCATTTACTATTTCAAATAAGACAACTATATATCATTACCAGATCCATTTGTAATATATTAGGATTTTTTTTCCAAACCACACATTTAATTACATCCTTCATTTTCTTTTATTTATAAAACAAGTACTTTATATAAAAAATTTCCCCTTCATCATGAACAGAACATTATTCAAACACTTGCACATGAGCAACCAAACTTGTACCCAGCAAACTATTTGGCAACACAGCAACATTGTAAATGCCTGTAAATTCTTAAATAAAAATCAAATAATCTTTACAATGTTTGTTTAGCAAAATGTGTCTTTCTATTCTTCCTTCCCTCCCTCCCAAAATGTTCTGAAACCTAGAAAAAAGGTTAAAAAAAACCCCAACCCATGTTTCTAGTATTTCCAGTTTAAAGTTCCATGCCCTGGCATGTCAAAGGACAGCTTAACCTGTCACAGTTCCATTCATGAGCTGCCTGCAGTCACTCTGATCACTACTGATTAACTTTAGTACCAGGGGAGTTGAAAACACTGAAAGGGAAGTTATTCAGGGTAAATAAAATAAGAAGGAAAAGGGGGAAAAGGATCAATTAAAAAAATGTCAGATTACATTTAAAAGGTAATGTTGCCTTTAGTAGATAATAAAGTATCTAAAGTCCAGGCAGTTGAGGCAAATACTTTTTACTAGTTAAATTATTTAGTGCTGATTAAAACACATTTTGCTGAATATGAAAAGCTACAGTCCAACAGAGAAACCCACAACTGAAACCTGAATGGGATTCATAGAACTAAACAACCACAGGTCTGCATAATTGTGGCTAAGGAGGGGATACAAAACCTAGATTGTTAACCAATGATTAATTGAATATTTCAAACAATGTTTTGGCAGTCTGGTCCTAGCACCTCATGACTTGGATGTGAATCCCAAAGATGTCATGTTCAGCACCTAATGCAATGCTGTACCCTGAGAAAACCATAGGTTAATGTAAAGAAAGCGAAAGTGTCACAATTTGTCCTGTGTTTTACACCCGACGGGTGAGATGCCACAGCACAGGGTTTCTTGGTTCCTTGCCACACGAGGCTGGAGCCCGGCCCGGGCAGCGGAGCCGCGCTGCTGTCCCGTCCCAGGGCAGAGCCCCGGGGGCGCGGCCGCGGCTCCGGCACCGCCAGCACGGCTCTGCCAGTCCCGCTCTCCCCTTCCAGATGCCCTGGCACCCCCCCGGCACCCCCTACTTCCCACCAGAAGGGATTCCATAGTTGTCTTTTGCTTTTTCCAATTCCTTAGGTATTCGTTTTTCTTGCGTTCAAAAAATTGTACTGCTTTGATGCAAATGGTTTCGCTGAAAGATCCCATTCTCTGCTGCAGAATGATTAGTTATTAATGTACACCGAGTAACTGTAAGCAGACAGCTTATCATAAGTAGGAGGTGTGCTTTATCAGGAAAGTGGATTTTATCTTATGGTTATTCTAGATTTACTACTTAAACTTTAAGGCTATGCTTTACTATGCTTTTGCTCTACATCTGAATATTTGTATTGTTGATAAAAATACTTTTCAAAAATCTAATATACAACACAATATCATTGTAGGTGTAGGCACTGCTTAAGTATGTTTAGAAATCCTTCGTGTGCAAATTTAGTTTTCTTCAATCTCTATGTTTTGGTAAATTTGGAGTTCAGGACAGCAGATTTTGAAATTGATACTGCAAATTCTAATTTGGAATTAATCTCACTGAGTCACTCTGCATTCCAAATTCTGTAAAAATGCAACTAAACATCAGGCTGCAGCTGTGAACTGTATGTTTCAGATGGAAATGTTACTTAATATTAACGAGCAGAACTTACCAGGTGTAAGAACGTCCCAAATACGCAATAATCCTTCAATGCAGTTTCTCCATTTAGGCACTTAAATCCTGTACCCAAATTTATGTTTTGATTGCTAATAAAACACAACTCCTTTTAAATATATCTGAGATGTTTAGACAGGTACCACTTGTGAAAAAAGGCATCAAAAATAAGCTTCAACACCACCGTAATATATTTTATTCTTCAAGATGTTACACTGTAATACTCTTCAACTGGGAGCTCATTGCATCAAATGTTTGTAGAAAGTGTGTGGATCTCAAAGTTTCTCATGATCTCCTTTTGCAGGGATGCAATGAACGTTTCAATCCTTCATGAAACAGGCACAAAATGCAAATTCCTTCATTAATGAAGCCAGTTGTGTCAGTGCCCAGAACTTAAGAATCACTAAGTGGCAGAGGACACCCACCAAAATCATTATTCTCTTCTTTGATTTTCAGCAGCAAATTTGTTTTTAGATCATTGGTCTCCATCCAAAGTGACCAGTCCCCAGCCTCGCATGCATATACTGTAGTTAAGGATAAATTAATGTCATTCACACTGTCCCCAACGAGGTCATTCCTTCATACTGTTTCTTCTGTTGACAGCAACAATGGATTAATATATTCAAATCCTTCAAATTCAGACTGATCTATTCGCTTTATAATATCTCTGAAAAACAAATGAGAGCAGTGTTTAGTTTATCAGAACACTGGGCAGTCTTGTATCATAAAATAAGTTACGCAAGATATGCAGGATACAAAGATTCCAAATTTACTGTAACGTGACTATGTTCTAATGGCAAGCACATAGTCTCTTAGTGATTTTCAGATAAGTTAGCAATTAATCTCTTGACATGCAGCTGGACTGGGGCAAAGCAGCACATACTCATCATCTGGGGTGAGCTGCACGGGCTCGCTGGTGAACTGCGTGTCGAAGTTGTCCAGCCCGTAATCGTCCGTGATCTGCGGCTGGAACGGGGGCATCGTCTGCTTCTTCTCCAGCTACCCAAAATATGGGGAAAGGAGACATTACAGTGTGGAAGGGCTACAGCACCCCTCAGGAAACTCAAACCCAACTGCAGTAAGTGCTGTTGGAGAGGAATATCAAAGTACCAAGTGGTGCACCCTACAAGCCAGGCAGCAGACACTGACACCATTAGTGCTCTGCATTGGAAAATAAAAATCCACAAATAATTCAACCGTTTATGTTTTCTCTAAATTGGTAGATTACACTCAGGATTGATAAATTCCCACACTGCTGCAATACAGCAGTTAGCACAATGTGTTTACTTTTGTTCCTGAGAAATCAACCTACTTTTCTTCCTGCATTTGTATGCACTCTGTCACATAGTCCCATTTATAGTAGCACAGACACCAACATTCTAATTCTAACATTTATATTCAGTTTAAAAACTGTCTAGGCTACAAATGTCCATAATCTAACTTAGGACAGGTAAGCAGGATGTGAGTAATAGTTACCACTGGCCAAAATGATGACTTGTATTACCAACATGGGGAGCAAACCTGATTTTAGGGCCAGGATCTCTCATGATGCTTAGTACAGAGCAAACAAAACAGGGAATAAATAAGAGAAAGATCTTGGATTTCAGGTTTCAGACAAGAGCACGGGAAGTACAGATAGGAGGAGATTGTGAAACTGTCACAGGGTGGTGAATTAACACATCAACATCCCATCAGTGATCAGGTCTGGGAAAGCACCATGAAATCAAGTTGTAAGGATGAAATAATTAGCTCCTCCCAAACAAGAATGGCAGCATGAAGGAATTAGCAAAATGAATATTTAAAAATTGAAGTAGGGTGGCAGGACTGTCCCTGTGAAGTTGTTACCACACACTCACATCCAACAGCCAGACATTATTCCACAAGGGGTTAAACATCAGACTGCCTCTTTTGTTACACTCAATAAAGCATAAAAGCCCTCTTAATAAGCCATAGAGAGAACTTGCAGCCTTTACCTTGAGAAAATGAGGGAAAAAATAGGTGGTGAAGCTCTAGAAAATACCTTACTGCAAACAATAGCTATGGCTTTGGAGTTCTTGCTCTGGCATATAATGATTAAACACCATAAAACAGGCACTGAGATAAGAACAGATTGAATGTACCAAAACAACCCAGAAAAGAACTGCCCCGGATGCTGCTGAGCCATCCTACAGCAGAGTGAGCAATCTGAAGTGTTCTGGGCTGTGCCACACACACTTTGGATGACTAACACCAGGAAAAATGTTCCTGGGCTGTGTGTTCATTTTCCCTGTATTTATTTTTCCATTTAGCTCAAGCTTCAGACAGAACAAGTTTTAAGGCAGTGTTAGACTCGTTTCCTTGGGTTCCAACTTGAAAAGATTTGGAAAAGCTTTTAAGTCCAAATGTTTTCTTTGAAATGCAGGTGGTGAGTAGGAGATTCTAATAACTAAAAAAGCTTTCCAAATATTTTCTCATTTTTTTCCTGAGTATATTTGCCAAAACTTATTAGAAATTTAGCTTCAAGTTTATTTAATGTTGACCCTCCTGAGCAGCACTGTCCTAATCATATCACAAAACAGATCTCCTAAATCTTTCCAAATTTTTTAAAAATAGATATTTAGTATTCAAGTTTTCAGCCATAAAAATGTGTTAGAAAATACAAAAATTCAGTCAGCATAAATGTTGACCAAGAAGTACCAATTTCAGTGAAGTTTTTTCTACAAATAAAATGTAAATCCAACAGTTGTCTTTTTCCCTCTCTCTCAAAAAACTGCAAAGCAGAACAAACTGCAGGACACAATGTTCTGCTCCACACCCCAGGTGAGCTGCACTGTGGCACCACAAGATAGCAAAAAAAAACAAAATAACACTCAGGCTGAAGGGAGAACTCCAAGCAAGGGATGTCTGACAAAATTAAAGACAGCGCTCATTACGGGGATAATTTTGTAAACACCAGGTCTTTTAAAGCACAGGCTCTTAATGCACTGAATGTGTTCTCTGAAGAATGTTACAATGAAATTCAGAGCAGCAGCTTCAAAGGCAAAATGAAACGGTGCAGCTTTCTCTCATCTGAACTCTTTCATGTCAGTGCTGCCTCTTCCTACACTTCCTGCAGCCTCCCCAGACTATGGAAATACTACAGACACACTTTTCAATTCTTAACTAGCTATTAAAAATGTAAGGCTGATAGGGAGGTGCTCCAGACTTTGCAGCTTTATTACTCAAGTGTCAATAAATGTTATGATGTCGTTTCTGGGATGTTTCTATGCTGAAGACGTGTGGTAACACAATTACCAAGTAGCAGAAGATTTAAAACCTCAATTTTGATACAATTTTATGCTTGCAAACCCACTGAAATGCAAGTCATCTTCACTACCAACCAGAAACCTCCCTCAAACCAGCAGTACTAAAGAAAACCTACAAACTGTAATCAGAGCCCCTTTATAAATAACCCCACTGCTCTCCTGCCACATCCTTAACAAAAGGGGCTGATCCTGCTCACTCCTCCTCAGGTCACTAAACCCTGACACCCACCTGAATAATCCTACTGATTTTAGGAGTCACAGAATTGGTCAAGTCAGCTGGGTTTTAATGCACTATGAGTACTAGTTTTACATTTCTAGAATTCATTTTCCCTGTCTGCACAGGAGTTGTTCATACGCAGACAACTAATAAATTAATGAATTATTCCTTTTGAACACCCAGAAACACAAGGACTGCTTTTTACCAGATCCCAGTCTATGCTGCGGAAAAACGTGTGAGACTTGATATCAGCAAATCCTGTCTGGGGCTGACAGCCAAGCCTTTCTTTGGGATCCTGTGGAAAACACAGACACTGGAATTACACACTCCAAGCCACTTACAGCCCACGTTTGCCAAAAGCCCACAGAGATGACTCCAGCATTCCCATGACTCTGCAAATTCTGCTGGGATAAACACACTATGGCTAGCAAGGGATTTGAATTTTTTTTTTTAATGACGTTTGCTTGAAATTTAGTTTTTAAATGATATTTTACAACTTCTTAAAATACGGGATTTATTTAGAAATGTTCTTCTTTTCACCATTCACGATAATGGTTCTAGAGATTTCCATCAGCTTAATTAAATGAGTAACAAGTATTACAGAAAAGAGTTTATAAACAAAGCTATAGTTACTTTTTAAAAGCCTACACCTAGCTGAAAATCAAGCCTATGCTGTGGGATTCCCTCAGTAAATTTGCAACTAAGTGGGGTTTTTAATATAGAGAATATCAAGGTTTTATAGATTTTCTTAATAGTAAGCAGATTAACTGCTTAACTGTATCACTTTCAACAGGAAGCTCTGACTTCCAGCTTTCAGATGCTAAAAATAAGGGAATGTTATTTACCTTGTTTAAAAATCCTTTTAACACATGGGAAGCCTTGACAGAAAGAAACCTTGGAATCCGGATTGGCTTCTCCAGAATAACTGTTACAGGTTTAAAAACAGCAATATTGGGTTTTGGTTTGTGGCATTGACCATGATTTCAATACAAACACTTGTTATTTCAGTATGGTACCAGTTAGAAAACAGAAGAGAAAGTAATTATTTAAAACCATGCAAGCAAAAGGAGCTACAGGAATTTAAGGCACTGTTCTATTGACACTGCAAGATTTCCTAAGGGACATGTTTTGCTATTATTTGTTGTGTAAACAGGAAATAAAACTTCAAGTCCTCAGTATACGGCAAAGTGTGATTTTAAACAGAAATTGATTTATTATTAGGCCCTTCAAGGAGGGCATGACAGCTTCTGTTCCAGACCTGCAGGAACTGCTTTAAAGAAGTTTTGCCTGTTACAGAGTTGGCAGCTTCACAACTGCCCGACTACAGCAGCTGTGGGGTGACACTGGGAAAGGAAGCCCTAACTCTGCTGTGCAAACTGCCCGTTTGGACTGCATCCCCCCAGAAGAAGGCAGACCCCAGAGGGCTGTACCTTGGAAGAGGTAATCTTCAGTGTTCATGTCGGGATTGTCAGTGATGATGTCGAACGGGGACCTCCCCGCCATCATCTCGAACATCAGCACCCCCAGGGCCCACCAGTCCACACTGAACCCTGCAAGTGGGCACACAGAGCTTCCTCAGCCAGCACTCCTGATTTTGGTCTTCTCTCTCACACAAATCAAGGTGGATGGCCTGGTTTTAGTACTGAAATCACTGACATGATTTACACCATCACTGGATGACTTTGAGTTTTCTCAACTGGGATGACAAATGTAGGGGAACTCAGAGGTGGCTGCAGGCAGCAAAGCTGCAGTGGAAATATTTTCCTACAGTATCATTTAATAAATATTTTGCAGGCCAAGTACAATTTAAAAGAAGCTGAAATGAATGACTTGAAGAGGAAAAAAACCCCTTATTTCAGGAAAAAATTAAACTGTACAATATGTACTCAATTAATTCTTAAGATATAATAACACAAATGTGTGAGTCAAAAAATTGATTGTATCTGAACCAGGCTACTTCTTTATTTATTATAACTATAGGTTGTTTAGTCATGACTTACCATATTCTTCTCCTCTGAGGATCTCTGGTGCAATGTAATTTGGTGTCCCACAGAAAGTGCTTGTAGTGTCACCTGGGCCCAAACCTTCCTACATGCAGAAATCATTTCATAAATTAAAAGCTGACCTCCTTTTCTGGGAACTTTAACTACACTTAAAACCCCAAGTTATTTAGGGAGTCTAAAGAGCTTCCTTTCACAAAATAAATACTCATAGTGCTCAAAACTGGCCTATGACTTCACAGCTCCTCTTCAGCAAAGTTGATTAAAACTAAGTTACAACATGTATGTAACAATATTTTGCTTACTAATTACAGATACATTTAAAAAAATCATTTAAACAATTTGGAAGTCCTTTTCAAACAGATTATGAGGGAAAAAAAAACCTTCTATTACAATTCAGTTCCAAATGTGCTTCTATTCCACAGTTAAGTTTTTTCAGAACAAACTTCCTATTCCACAACCAAACTCTGGGCTCAGTAACACCAGCATTAAGATGAAGATGAATTTTCTTCGTGTTCTCTAAGAGTGACAGAAGAAAGGTCAGGAAAATCCTACCTTGCACATGCCATAGTCTGTTAACTTGATATGACCCTCTGCATCTAAGAGAACATTGTCCAGTTTTAAATCTCTGTAGATGATGCCTCTTTCATGTAGGAAGTTTAGAGCAATACAAATTTCAGCAGCATAAAACCTGAAATGAAGAAGGAGAAAGTTCATATTAGCATTAAGATGATACAAAAGCTGGCGCAATTTAAATATCTGTTCTTAAAACATCACCTTACAACCAACTTTTATGTATCAATAGTATAACAAAACCAAGCTACCTTTATTCATAAGGACACTGGCCTCTTATAAGACCATTCACTAAATAAAAATGAGATTTTTTTTTCATTCTACTAATTAAGAAAATATTTACTCTTTATTCTACAGATTTTTTTCTGAAAATGTGACATCTGAGATGGAAGATCTTTATTTTCAGCTTATAAAGAGTGACAGTGAGGCTTTGTGTAGTGTAGAGCCATGCAAACTGGATTTTTAACCTTCTCCCATCAACACTATATTATTTCAACATCAGACCAAATTAGGTAGAATAGTTCCATGTTCTATCAACAAATCAAGGAGGTATCACCTAAATATGAAGCAACAAAGAGGAGTAAATTGGAATAACTGCTACTGCTGATGAACTGCTTGCTCTCTAAGAATATTCATATCCTTCAAAGAATAAAATTTACATTTCTTCCCAGGCCAGGGCATTCTAAACTTAAGAATCCAAGTCCATTAAAGCACCAGAACAGGAGCAAACATGTGCCCTGTGTCAGGAAATACCTTGCATGTTCCTCAGGAAGTTTTCTCTGCCGTTGCATATGGAACATGAGGTCTCCCCCATTCACATACTCTATGACAAGGAACAATCTGAAATTATAGAACACAATTAATGCATTCCAAGGAAACCCTCCAGAAAAGCTGTTTTTATTCTTCCCATCTGAGCCATTTTCACTTCCACTCTTGATTTAGACTTCTAGATTTCTTATAGTTACAGAAGCTACTTAAGAGGGAGAAAAGAGAGCACTTATTTGATGCATATTATGTAGGAACACACCCTTTATTTAAATGCTACCACCTTTTTCTGTATAAATTAATTAAATGAATTAATTATAAGTATATGAATTAAACAAGTGTGACACTGTACACAACACAGTCACCAGCTGGAAGCTCTGGGCTCATTTGTTTCACTGGAGAATGAGTGTTTGAAAGAGTCTGCTCAAAACAAGGGAAAAGTCAGCAGGGGACAGAAATCCAGGTGGAATCAGCCAGATAGGAGGATTTCTATTACAGTCTGCAGGAAAGCTTCCATCCTTGGGAAAATATGATCCAGGCAATGCTGCCAAGGTCAGAGAGAGCTCGGGATAGAAACATGCTGAGGGAGAACTTCTGGGGGAGGCTGGGCTGGCCCAGGGAGCAGCATTTCCTTGTACACCTCATTCCCCACGAGCTGAAAACTCCTTTCCACACAGCCACACACTGGAAAACATTCCATTTGCAGAACACGTGCTCCAGTCTCTCTCAGATCACTCTAACTGGTGATTTTTTTTGTTCCTTTGAAAAGGATTCTTCATTTGAAACACTTAAAGTGTTAAAACTTAAACCAATAAAAACTATTGGACAAAATCCAGCTGGCAGGTCTCTCAGTGGCCTCCCCACAAGAAGATAAATGCTAAATTGAAATTAAATAAGCAATAAACAAAATACATAACAATGCCATGAGTATTTTATCACAGCATTCCTGATGTTTTATGCTTCCAGCTTTCCTATCCTGTTTAGAAGTCCCCAGTGTTTTACCACCATTCAGAACCTGCAATTTCAAGTTCCTTGTCAAGTCATATTCAAGTGTGTCAGTAGTGGCATGCCTTGCTGGGTTTAGAAGGATTTACTCAAACACCAGAAGTTTTCCAGGATGGAGGTTTCAGGTTGTTGCCATCCTTGGAAGACACTTATCTGGCAATTCTGGGCAAGTCCAAGGCACATATTTTATTACAATAATGAAAAGGCATCATTAGTATCTGAAACGATGTAAACAGCTACACACAGCATCAATTCATCTCACATTTAGGTACACATTTATGTTAAACATTTATTTGGAACTATATTCAAGAGAAAGAAGATTTTTTTGCAACTTTTCCCCCATTAGTACCCTTGTCACAACTGTTCTATTACAACTCATTTTCTTTGGGCCACTTAACACAATCTGATGTTGATGAATTTATTCACTCAAAATCAGTTTTGTGCTTTTCCTGCTTGATGTAATGAGGTCATAATTATCATTTTATAACATTACAGCTATAATCAAATTGTGAGTTCATGACTCTATGGTTATATCCATGGCAAATGGCTGAAGTTACCAAGGAAAAACTAGAGTTTCACTGCAAGAAGCAGCTGGGCTGGAAAAGCAGGACTCATAAAGATACATCAGGAATACAGAAAGCTTTGATTATGTTCAGCATGGGTTTTTTTTTTCCTATTTTTGCTCCTCAGCTCTGTCAGTGTAGCTGCCAAAGAGGAATGCACAGGATCCTGCTGCTGACTCAGCCTTTTCCTGGGTTTTAATGTTCACAAGAAACCTCACTCTCAATCCCTCACCCTGCCTGACCACTTGAATTTTGTGTTCAATTCTACTTTGTGTTTGGTGAGAAAGTGTTTGGGAACATTGGTTTAACTAAAGAGCCTTTCCCAACAGTTTGTCAGTTGTCTAAAGGTTTATTTATTTTTTCTGACAAGTTTCTTTTGGTCAAATCCTCACTCAGGGGCCTTTGAAGATCATTCTTTCTTTCTTTCTGTCTTTCTCCCTGGTTCCAAACACTCCTTGGCCCCTGTACCTCCAGAACACTGATACAGCTTCTTTATTTCCTTCATCTCTGTTTTCCCTGCTAGGAAGATTTCCTCTGGCTCTAACCATTAGGGAGGTGAAAGTTTGGGGACTGAAGAAAATGTACAGTGCACGGCTTTGTATTTTAAAAATTGACAATACACATTGCAACAAACAGGTGATTATTCTTAAGGATAAATGACTGGTTAATCCATGAAAACTTTTTAAAACTTTGCACTCTACACTGCAATTAAGTTGGATAGAATGACAATTTTCTGATTATGACACACATGGCATGAGGCTTTATAAAAGTATAACAGCAAACAGGTGCCTGTGAAAATAAAAAAATCCCAAACCACCACCAAACCACATCCCAATTCTCCAGAAACATACTCAAGCATAGAGTTCTTGTTTTCTTCATATTCCAATTGCTAAATAAGCAGCAAATAATCCAGTTTGGATTGTGCAAACAAGGACAAAGAATTAGTATTTCTAAGTAGTTAAGAGTTAAATAAGCACTTCCTCAAAATCACACACTTCTTTGGTACATGCTAAAGGCTTTTAAGCCTGCTGGGTAACAATCCCAATGTGCAGGTAGGGTTTTATATTATCATTAAAAGGTTATTACTGGGCAGCCCAACTCTCAGGCTCTTTAGGAAGAGTGAACTACTGAGAACTGATCTGGCCTCCTCAGCAGGTGTTGTAAAGTGTTAGGAAGCTCTGTGTTACCCATGTCACAGGGCTGTGCTCAGGAAGGCAGGACAGCTCCTCCTCTTCCTCTTTCACCCTCTCCCTTTAGGTCTGACCCAGAACACCACACTTTTCTCCACATCCCTGCCTGAGCTACCCCCCTAGAACTGACTTTGTCACAGCAGTGAATCCCTCACAATGCTAATGCTTCCTTCCAAAAATTCCTGGCTGTATGATGGCAGTGGTTACATTTGCTTTAGGAGAAGCAGTTTAGCACAATGATCAAGATTGGAAAAAAAAAAAAAAAAGAATTTCAGATCTTTCTTACCGACTTGTTGTTTGAAAGCATGAATGTAAACCAACTAGGAATGGGTTACTGGATGCCTGTTCAAACACATGTTTCTCTGTCTGTACCCAATCAATATCCTGAAATAGAGTAATTGAACAATCAGAACTCCTGCTGGATAACCACTGTGGGTATTCCCAGAAAAAAAGCTGTGAATATCACGGTGCTGCCTTACACACGCTGTCATTGTTACATTGTTCTTCAGAAAGGCAAAGACCCCTCAAAATCTGGAGGAATTTATAAAACATTGTAATTGAGTTATTTATTCAGAAGTTACTTAACCATTTAAGAAAGGCCTGCACAAAATCTAAGCCATTGTAAATAACATACATCTACAATATTTGATAAACTGCTCACACTGCTGCATGGAAATAAATTCAGTTTTTAGATAAATGATCCCAAAGCTGCAGAAGCAGCTCATGCCAGTAACACAAGCAATGTGAATCTCCAGCTTTTAAAAGGTTCAAGTGAACTGAACTTCATCTCCTCATCTGAAATTCAAATTTAATTCAATGAAACTACCAAAACCTGCTTAGTTGGTCCAGCCAAAATCGTTAAAAGCATCACAGATACCTTTAATCCTTCAACAGGGAGAAGTCCTGAACACCCAGTGCAAAACCGTCATAAAAACCCACCAAAGTTTGCATGATACTGGCATAGTGCTGCAAAATTCAGAGCTGTGATAACAAGTCCTTTAAGCTTTATTTCCTATAACCATGCTCAATTTAAACCTCACAGACAGCTGGGTTTAGCAGCAGATACTCACCCTTCATGCAATGCACTGATCATGTGCCACCCTGCAAACACTCAGGACTCTGCCAATACACCAGAATTGTAATTGTTCTGAAAATTCTCCATTTACCACAGTTACTCCCAGCTTCCCAACCAATCTGGAGACAAAAACAGACTGAGAAACCAGGCCTTTCTGTCAGGGATGGATGGTGACACTGAAGTCTCAGAGGAAACCAAGAACTGTCACCGTCAAATTAAATAAATCTGTTAGGTTTTGTGTGTGGACACTCATGAAGATACAACACCTTGGAAGGGTAAACCTTACTCCAGATATGAGCCAAAAATCCAGTTCTGAATAAAGCAACAAATATGTCCACTGCTTCTTGGTTTAACTGAATGAGCTGCTCTTTAAGAGTCTTTAAATTAACCCTTCATCAGTGCACTTGTGGACTTGTGCATTAAGATTATACCAGTGCTCCACTTAACAAAACTAAGCTTAGCAAAACTGAACAGAAGCCCAGGTATTTGATTTCCCTCCATCTCACTTCTCTCCACTACCAGCCACTCCCTGGAACTTTAAAGCTAATTTAAACATGCTGATACTTGCTATGTAATTGATTTTCTTTCTTTGTGGAACACCTCTAAGGTGAAATTTCTATTACTTGCAATATCTCATGCACTCACAGAATTCAGTGAATTTCCTATCAATTCCCAGGACTTCATTATACAGCCTATCTCAGAGAGAAGAAAAACCAATTAGCTCTATCTTCTGTGTAATTATGAGAGCCACAATTCCAGAAAGCCTTTCCTCATCTACCTCTGGTTCTCAAACAGCTGCACAGCCCATTAAACAGGACTTGGCTTTAGCTCCCACCTTCTTAGAAAAACACATGTTAAAAAGGAAACAGTAAATAAACCACACAACAGCCTAACGTTGGTTCATAAAAAGAAACACCAAATAAATGAGAAAGCCAAAGTATTTTAGGAGAACTAAGCCCAGCCTCTGGAATAATGACAAAGATGACAGCCAGAGCAACTGACTGAACCTACCAACACAAAGAGCACTAAAAGTGTTTTTGTGTTTTTTGCCCAAAACATCCTACTTTCAAAAAAAGCGTATTATAGGAAAAAGATTAAGGGTTTGGGGGATTTTTTTTCCTTTTTAATTTCCATTTTCCCCCCACACTGGTGCATTTCAGATCTTGTATCAAAAAAAAATCTAACGGATTTTGAAAATAATGGAGAGATGCAGCAGATTTCTGTGGCAGACAAAACCACAGGGATCTCAAATGGCAGTAGCATAATTTTTGAACTCATGGAAAAAATATTTCCGAATACTGAGTCACTTGCACATAGGCTCTACAAACATGAGTTTAAGAACAAAATTTCGGCTTTTCTGACACACAGACAACGCTTTTGCCTTGGAAAACATATTTGCTTTCTTTCAAAATTAAGTGCACAAATTCCACCCCACTTATCACTTACAGATTAGCACATCCAGTTTGGAATGCATAATACATTATTTTTACCAAGACTATTAGTAATTGTTAATTGTTATTAAAATAAGGGACATTTCTCTCAGATTTCACCCTGGTGCTTCATGCAGAGTTGATGACAAATGAATTCAAAAGTCAGAAAAACTTCTCTGCCAGAGAAGATGTCTGAAACATGAGCTTCGTGCTTAGTTGAATGGTTTTTGTTAAAGCATACTAAGTTTTTATAATATGTAACAGAATGCAATTAACACAGACTTTTACCTCATCATCATGGACCAGTTCTTTTTTCACTACTTTCATAGCATAAATCTGATCATTCTTTTTTAAGCGAACTAGAAGAACTTTGGCATAACTTCCACGGCCGATAACTCGGATTAAATCAAAGTCCTGGAGTCCAAGCCCCTGAGAAATCTTAATTCCATCCATTCCATCAATGACTGGTTTGAGATCCTGTATAAAAAGAAACAGATGCTAGAAACTGAAGACATTCCCATTGCAAGCAACTATTAAAGCAGAGAGATCTTTAAGCACTGGACAGAATTTGCTGACTTTGCTTGGCACTGGCACCCAGGGCTGGATGCTGATTGGAACACATTTGTTCAGAAACGTTTGGTTTCCATTGCGTTTGCTCTTACTAAAAGTTACTGTTTTTTTTCAAGGGAGCTCATCCAACTAATCATTTTCATATTCCCTGCTGGAAAGCAGAAGGCAGTGCCTTGAGAAATGAGGTTTGATCCAAATTCTTGAACCTCAAGCCATGTACATTGTATCCCTTCCACAAAGTGAGGAGCATCTTTCATATTCTGGCAGATACTGCAGCACAAATTAATAAGGGCTATCTAAAAATAAGATGCATAAGGAAACACTCATTTGCTAATGAATATACCTGTCCTGGTTTCAGTTTAGGCAACAACTGTCTGTGCTCAGCTCACTATAGTTTTAATGATAATGAAGATTTCTAACAGGTTCCTGGGAACATACAGAAGCAGATCTCAATTTCTCAAGTCTGAGAATTTGCAGAAAATATTCCACTACGAAGAATGTTATTTTTAAAATCATTATTTAAAAAAAAACCCCAAAAACTTATCATCTTGACTGCTGGAATTAGATGTGAAAACATGGGACTGAAGATGGAGCAGTTGAACTTGACACATGCAGCAGGTACTTGGACTTTCAGGTTTTACCAATATATCCAAGGCTTTGACACACTTCCGTGGCCTATTTTTATCTGACCTCACACTACTGTACTTGCAGACAGATCAGCATTCTGCAGAACTGTGGAAAGTGTTTATATAAAGAATCTTGATCTAGGATTGACTGCTATTAGAAGAGATTGCTCTAAGCTTAAAGATTCTAGACAAAGCACCCAGAACACCAATTCCTTTCTGTAGGATATCTTAAATTATTTCAGTGCAGCTCAAAGGCAAGGTGGGGCAATCAGAGCAGCATAATTCAGGACAGTTGAGCAAACAGTACCTACCAAATTTAAACACAAACCTGAGCAGAAGTGAGCAATTAAAATTCTCTGATATGCTTTTAATTTATACCCTTCCCTTTCTGAATTTGAGATAAAAATCTGTAGATATGACTGAAAATAAGGCAGTCACCCACAAGCAGGAGCTACTCAAGTGTGAAAGGAATGGTAGTGACAAGCATTGTAGTGGAGGCAAAGGAAAAAGGTGCAGCCTTGCTCAGAGGGGAATATCAGACCAACTGCCAGTGTTCTGCAGAGTGCGCATCTTATTTATTTTAAACATGCCAGAAGCATTTTTAAAATAAATGTCTGTAAGCCCTTTAGAATTGAAGTATATTCAGATTTTTCAGACTGCTCTAAGGGAATAACATTGTTGATGTGCAGAGATTGAGTCAGATCTTCTACAAAAGACCTGAAAAAAGAGTTTAATTGTATGTTATTCTACTTGTATTTCCACAGGAGCTGTCTATAAATGATTAGGTATTATTTATATGAACCCTCTCCAAGAGCTGGGTAGTTAATGGATTACCAGACTGGACCAAGTTCCACAGCAAGAGCCTAAGGGTGACAAAGGGTGAGCATCCATTAGGGACAGCAGACAAGGCAATGGCAAAGCCACCATTTGTTGCAAGGACCATAAAAGTCAAACCCTCTGCTAAATCACTGTTATGCCAACAAATGGAAGTGAGAAAACAAAAATGTTAAAAGGTATCTTGGATCAAGAGTGGAATGACAACAGCTGAACACAGAAGAAATCTGAAAAAAATCCAATAAAAATCCTTAAAAAAATATTCTCAATGTTCAGAAAAAAAATCTGGGCTTTTGAAAAGGGCAGCAGACAGCCCAGAACAAATAATCAGCTATTTTATAAAAAGGTGGATGACTAGGAATACACAAATTTAAATAGCAAAAATATTTTTAAAACATACCTCAGAGTCATCTTTAATGGTGTCATGTTTCCGGTTTGAAGGAATGTAGGGAACTGGAAAAGAAATCAAAGTATAAAGGCCTTCAGTGGAAATAATTTTAAAAATCAATAAACAGAAAGATATTTAGTGGCTTATGGCCAGTTTGCTTTAAATACTACTGGATAGTTGACCAAATTTTTCCACTTTTATAAACAGGAAGAGGAAAAAATGAGGGAAAGAGGGATTCCAAAGCAACAATACTCACTTCCATCAGCGTCTTCTGCAGGGAGATCAGCCTCGTCGTTTTTGTCATCTAAGCGAGGTTCCTGGGAAGGCATGACCGAATCCTGGCAAACACACAGGTCACACAAACAAACCACACTGGGTGTGCAGCCCCTCTGAGCACCCTGCCTTAAACTACAGCTCCATGAGAACCTCACATCTTTCAGAATGAGAACTGGGTTTTGGAGACAGTGTGTACAAATATTAACATTGTGTAATGCATGATCAAATCGGCCCACCGAAAGCTAAATGCCACATCAGCCATTCTCTGCAGCTAAAACAGATGCTTGGCTGCCCTCTAAAAGTAAGAGTGGTGTATTTTACAGCAAAGTTCAAACTTTTATTCTATTTAAAGACCTCTGAGTGTTCCACATGGAACTACAACAAAGTAAACCCTTCAGCATGATGTTACACACTCCATTCAGAGTACTGGCATATTCCTTTCCTGCTCAATAAAAACATGAATTGTTGCTCATTATGCAAGGGTAGTGCATAAATTAGTAAAGATCACAATACCAGATATTTTGTATTGCATTTGGACACTGGTCTCATCCCCAAGACATGTAGGACTATTCCAGGAAGTACAGGAACATGCAGAAATTAATTGGCAAAGAATTGGTAATGTCAAGGCAAGTCACATGCAATACCAGTAAAGAAAAATACTGGTTTAAGTTTTGAGTCAGAACAAACATGATAGAACCACCACTGAAATACTGGGGATGAATATAGGAAAGGGCTAAAATTCAGATACACAGGTGTTTAATTGTTTTGATGTTTAAGGCCTGGGAAAGACACTAGCATTGGCACTGGAATGAGGGTCATGGAGAGGAAGAGAACAGTACTGGAAAAACTGAGATGGCAGGAACAGGAAAACAGTAAGCCTTTCTGAAAAGAGCAGTGCAGAAATCACATCAGTGCCTTAGTTCTTAAAACATTCCCACAGGCTAAAAGGAGTAACTTCTGAGATTGTCAGTGTCTAATGGAGAAGTCAAATTCAAGCTTGAGCACACTGAAGCCACATCACAAGCTTTCTTTTCTCACTTTGTCCCTGTCACAATCCAAAGACTTGTCCTCCACAGAAAATGAAACCCAAATACTCACTGCCATGCACACATTTCATTACTCAGGACACATCTACCAACAGCAGCACAGGCCAGAGTGCACACTTACCATATGCCTTTTGCAGGTCAGTGGGACAAGGATGTGACAACGTTTATGGACCAACAGCTTGCAGTTGATACACTTGTAGCCTTGCCTTGCGAGCCCCCATATCCTTTCACTGCACTGGCCACAGTACGCTCTCTGCAAGCCACAATGCACATTTATCAGACCCAGGATCATCCCCTGCTGGAAGTGAGCAGTTCTCTAGCAGCAAGAACCCATCCTAGTCACCTAACAGATGTTCAGTAATAATTTTAGAATATCCAGAATTATAATAATAGCTGAAGGTTACACTTCACACCCAGAATTCAGCTAAATGCAGCCCTGTTCAATGAATGTTAGGAAAACAAATACCTCAAGCATATGGAACACATTAGTGTGACATTAACAAATCATTTTTAGAGAACAGGTCTATCTAAAGTCTCTGGTTTTGACAGGGGTCACCCAAACAAAACTGCCAGAAGTTTGCACTACACAATTACGTACAAAAAGCACCCAAACCGACTGTGTTGGAGAACACTGGCACAAAATGTTAAGCAGACAATGTATAAAAAGTGTTCTGCATCTGCACCTATACCTTTTAACAGTAGTAGAAACCTTGCATAATTAAAACCCATTTATCATGTCTGATATCAAACCTCTGTGTTGCACTGAATATCAAAAATCTATGGTGTTTTTACACATGTAACAAAAGAGCAGGTAAATGAGTTAAATCAAAATGAGGCTAAATGAGGAAGCCAGACATCCTGCTGCTGACTTTAACAGGAGAGGTTTTTAAATAATTGTTCCAGTGTATGTTGCTATGGTCACTTCATCCACTCTACCCTAAGTACCAAACAACAATCTGAGATTCTTACACACCAAAAAGTCACCCAGGCCCAGTGAACCCTCCTCACACTGCACAGGCTGCCAATATAAAACTCACTCATTATTCCCTGGCTGCCAACATTCTCCAGTAATTCCTGTAGCAGGCTGAGGCACTGCCCATCATCCTGCAGGCTGCACGGAGCCCTGCTGCTCCCACCCCAGCTCAGACAGAGCTCCCACAGCCACAGTGCCAGCCTGTTCCTCCCAGGCACTGCCCATTGCACTGGGGTCCCTCAGATGCCCACACTGGTGACTCAAACACACTCCTGCCCAATGGTGTTCAGCTCCTAAAAATCCCTGCCACTACTGCTAGAATAGTTCAAAAACTAATGATCAAAAAATGGAGCGTTTCTTCACAAAAGCATTTTTATATTGCTCTTGTTGTATTTTGGTAGTTGTAGAAAACAAGACTTAATTCCATCCCCCTTATTTGTGTAGCCAGTCCTCCTTGGTCAGGAGAAACCCAGACTGCACTGCCCAGGGGAAAGAAAAACAACCCAAAACTGCCCGATGAGAGGAAGCCTAGGACATCTATTGCCACCTCTTCCAAAATTCCTGGCCCATCAGGCTTCCTTCAGTATCCTTTTATAGGTTTTTGCAGCACTTATAGTAGGACTAAATAAAATCTGTCAGGCTCTGGAAGTAGGGGCAGGTCCCAAATTCCATCAGAAATCCAGGTAACCCTTTCAATACCTCTCCAAAACACCTGAAGTCAAAGCCATATCAAAGAGTTGACCTTTATGTTATGTTCAACAAGATTAAAGTTTAAATTTTTGCATGTGTTCATTTATCTGAATGATCTGAAAAAGTTGTAAAAGGTTACTTTGAAACAGGAATGAATTCTTAAGGCAATACTCCAGTCTTAAAAATTCAATCAACATTAAAATTTGGTATTAAATTCAGTAATAAAGATATGACTATAACTTCTCATTAATTTATCCATTTTAATGTCACATTTTACAGTTGATGTCAACCTGCTTACTAACTTCAGTTTGATGTGGTTTGTGTTCTGGCTTTGTATGATGTCATTTGTATGCAGGTATAAAAGCAGTCTTGTTTAGGATTGTGACATCCTAATGTGGGCATCTTAATGAGGTATCAAAATATCTCTGTGTATATTCACTATTTACCTCCTTGCAATTAAAACATAATTATCTATAACATTATGGATTATTAATATGGTAGTATGCATTCAGTGTTTTGAAGGAATGTGTTGTAACTGTAGCAAATGAACACAAAAATATACTTCAATACTATAAATTTAAAAATTGAGTTGGTATAGTGTATTATACAAACCTATATGATAATTTAAAAATATGACATTTTAAGTATATGTAGTGATAAAATGCTGAGTTTTAAGGGGCTTTTCCCCCTTTCAGAGCATTTTTGGGGTGAGGAATTCTAGGAAAAAATACTAAATTCAGTTTTAAGAAAAAATGTCCCTGCTGAATGAAAGAGTGAACTCTTCTGAGTGCACTCAGTTTTGTGTGGAATTGCCCCAAGTACATTTGTATATATGCTTCAATACTTAGGCATAATGGGATAATTGAAGGAGGTGTCTCGGCCTTAAAGCCACATTCACTTGCTTATGTGGATTAAATCAGACTCTCAAAATGCAGCTGTATTTTAGCTCAATAAAAAATCTTTTTAAAATTCTTAGATTGTGTAGTACCCCAGATTCTAAACAGTTAAACTTCACATCAGCAGCTGTAACTTTTAAGGATGGCAGTGTTCTGAAGGCAAAAGATTTTGCTAACAAGCAATCAAAATCACAGAAGAAGTGGAAAAGGGAGAAGCTGCTCCAAGGAGGTATCAGCTTAAATAGTCACAAACCCAGTTTTTTAGAGACTTTAAAAAGAAACAATTTCCACCAATCCTGTATTAACTCAAATTCAAACACTGCCAAGTTTTTCCTGACCGTTATGACTCGAATAACACTGCAGAGACCGAAATGTCACATCAACAAGCATCCTGCTTTTCCTTTCTTTCCAACACTCCAACACAGAAAAAGCACAGACTGTGCCAAACAATGAGCACAGAACATGAGCAAACCCCAACGTTTCATGCAACAGTACTCACTCTGTTAAAACGTTTGGCTTGAAACAAATGCCCATTCACTCGGTACAGCTTCCTCCATCTTCGGGCTCCCCGGCGGTAGATGGATTCTAGGGAGGAAACCAGAAAGGTGTAAAGCAGCAGCATGGCAGCCCAGCAGCACCACACACAGCAGGGGAAGCAAGTTGCGACTCAGAACAATCTTGCTTTCCTAAATATCAACGCACAGCCACAATCCCTGGGGATTTGGGTTTTTTTTAAGGCGGCCGTGAGTGCCGGCTGGGGCAGGATGTGCTTTCACCGCTGCCTCTCCCTTCCCTGCAGCCCTGTCTCCTTTCCCTCACATGATCATAATCCCGTTAGAGCTCCGTGCCGGCGGTGGCTCAGGTGAGAGGGACAGAGCTGTTAAAGGAGCAGCTTCCTCGGGGAAATGGCGCTGCTGCTCTCGCCCTGCCACCTTCCACGGACACGCACAAAGGATGGCTGGTACTGATAGCCAGAGACCTGGTTGGTACTGATAACACCTCACACATGCAACACTGAACATGCTAGAAGTCTGCAGTTACATTATTTGACTGCATTTTTACCTTAACAGTAAACATTACCCAAACTATTTATTTTGTTCCAGCAGTTCAAGTGCAGGTCCACAATTATTTTTAATAGATTCTAAACATAACAAGAAAACATTTAATCTGTTTAAACCAAACCCAGCATCTACTCCGAGTTACTTTTGCTGTCACTGTTAACATACAGATTAGCAGTTTCTGTGTGACTGGCTAATTAGAGAGTTTGATATTTAATATTAAATGTTGTGCCACAGGTATAAGGCACACAAGCCCTGCACACAACCAGGGTCAGCAGCTCCCCACAGCTGGTACAGGTGGGTACTGTGGGGTACAGGGAGGTATAAAGACTCTGACAGACTTGATTTGTAATCCCAGTTTTGTCAGAATGAAGCAGACCGTACATTTATAATCCTCAGGAATTATTGCAAAAGCATCTTACATTTTCATCTTTAATGTCACTTTCAAGTTTCAAACATCCACACTTAAAAAAAAAAACTTCATCTTTGATAAATAGAAAAACACACAGACACTTTCTGTGTCAAATGATAATGCAAGTAGTAAAAAGTTTTTGTCAAGAAATTATTTTAACATTATATTGAGCAAGCCAAAACTCACAGGCTACTGACATGCAATGTGTGAACACTGGCTGCAATACTGGGTCTGATTTTAGATACTCTATATTTGTCCTTCCAAAGGAAGCATTGAAGTTTCTGTGATTCCACATATCTACAGTGCCAAATCCCCAAACATTCATACCTACTCTATTTGCATGTGCAAATGTTTACTGTGCAAGCATTTGAAACAGATACTGCACTATTAAACTAATTGTTAACAATTTGGAAAAAGAAAACCCACCAGCTTCTCAAAGCAGCTAAAAGACTGCACACCAGAAGTGGCAAAGATACAGCTTCTAGAACGGAGGTGTAGACTGGATATGGTCATTTGACTCAAACACCACTTCAAAATCTGCCAAATATCAACTTCAAAGAAAACTTTTCTTGCAAAGAACATTAAAATGAGAACCTGGCAAAATGATTGCAAAGTTTTTAACTAAAATATGCTCAAACACAAACACCAATGAAAAACCCTTCCACCATTTCTAGGGTGACTTCTCACCAAGAGGAAAAAATCTCCACAAGGTTTTTTTTTTCCAAAATAGTTAATTAATTCATTAGACAAAGCACCATATGGAGGCAATGTAATACATCTGTGATCTGAACATTAGCTTATCACTGACATGAGGAATATTAAGTGAATGATAAGTTAACGAGCAGCTTGCACTGATGAAGTCTGTAAATAGAGGAGCAAGTCACCTCCCTAATTAATGATAAATATTAAATCTAAGGCAGGATTTTATATCATGTACTTGCGAGGCAACAGTCTAACAAAAACCGAGCTTAATATAGACTAGCTTTAAAAAGTAGGAACCCCTACAATTTGCCCCTGGGACTGCCAGTGGCTCAGCACAGGGGCTGAGGCAAATCAATTCCCTGGCTCCAAAAGGGGCCAAGGTAAAAAATGAGAAAACAGCAATCCCTGCAAGACACACCTTTATAGCACAGTCTATTATTACTACACATTAAGATTAAATTTCTATGGCAGAATAAAACACTCTCGTTCACTGAGGATCCAAAACTGGGACAAGTGGCTGATGCACCACATGGTTGTGCTGCCAGAGACCTCAACCCCTGGAAAACTGAGCAGGCAGGAACCTCATGAAAGGGGACATCCTTCCCAGAAACTCCCCCAAGGAAAATGACAGGCTATAAAAAGCAGTTTGGGTTTTCAAGATCATTGTAAAAAAAAAGCATGATCAGCTACGGGTCCTAACTAGAGCCCTACTAGATCAAAGAAACCACCTTGAACAAAAATCAGATTCATAAAATGGCACTAAGTGCATACCTTGAATTAAGAAACAATTTATTGTCAGTGTTGTGTGAACAAAGCTCTAATCTGACTTTGCATCTCATCCCTACACTTCACATGGCAAAATGAACCCAAACAAAGTTTTCAGGTACATGTTTCTAGAACACTTCAGAATAAAACAAGGAATGGATTCCATGATTCCTAATAACCAAGAACTAAAACAAATTTTTACAGGATTGATCCCAGCTACCTAGAAAGAGGAATGCCACCACTAAAGTCTGACTATTTAATTACTGAGCTTAATGAAAAGGGCTACTTTTTCATTTATTTCACAGCACACATCAGTTAACTCATTAAGGAGTTCGAGTTGGCTGCTTGCAGACTGAAGGAGATGATATACCCCTAATTAAACAAAGTAATCTTTTCTTGATGATTAATATTTAACATAAGACATTGCCTAACAAAAAAAGAAATTCTTTTGAACCCTCATTTTGTATCTGAACAGGTTTAGAGAAAAAAAATCAAAATATATTTTAAGCTCTTAGCAGGGATAACAATTTTTAATTGGGGAACACAAATACGTATTTTAAATACAATGAAGGTACAGAACTTTATCTACTTCCAAGATTGGAAAATTGAAAGAAAAAACCATGGGCTTTTTCACAGTAAGAGTATAAGGCAAATAAAAATACTAAAATCAAAATAAAATTAACCAGCTGCCTCTACCTAAAAAGCAGTGGGGAACAACTGGCTGTTGCTGCTGTGCAATTCTTCCCTCTGTTGTCAAACTGTGCAACTACATCACTGACAGTGATGCACAGGAAACCCTGGAAACAGATTTAATATGGCCTTTCAAATGACATTTTCTAGGGTTGGGTTGGGGTTATTTTCCTCATCTTCTAAAAAAATTGTAGAAAAGTTCTAAGAAAAAACATGAACACATGAATAAAATTTAACTGTGGATATAAATGGACAAGCAACGTCTACTGTTCAGTGTTAATTCCAAATGAACTTATCTACAGAAGATACTCCCCAATTCCATAATGATGCCTGCAGAACTTCACAGAAAGGATGAGAACCTTGCCTTGAAAAATGTAACTTGGAAAAGCAGGGAAAAATAGAAGCAGCACAGTTATTTTCCAAATGACAATACAGTTGGTTTACACCAATGAATAGCAATAAGATGGCCACAAAAATTATTCCCTCTTCATTTGGATTTCCAAATGCAATTCCAAAGTCGGCTTTTATGTGATCCAATTCTAATGAAATCTGTTCCTATCCTGAGCACAGAGGTAATTTGCTATTGCTGCAAATCACTTCTCAGAGATTAATACAACTTGTTTACAGGCCAATTACCCGGCCTGCCAGCTGGACACTACCAGAATGCCCAGTTTTTGTTTTGTTCTTTTAATGTTGTGCTGAGCACACAAGTGAGCATTCTTTCAAAACCAACTCATGAATTACAAGGGGGAAATTGATACTGGCATTTCAGATAGACTGGACTTGATAAAGAAATTACATATCAAGGTAGAACACATTTTTGGGAACACTAAATTCCAAAGTACACTTTGACGGCAGGTTGCTTGACATCTGTTATTTAATTTCCTTCAAATAGTTACATTGAAACAATTGAAATGCTTCAGAAAGCAATTTTAAGACATACATTGGATGTTAACTGGCCCTTCTTTTTATTATGAATAAGCTGCTATGTACAATTGAAGTTGGAAAATGAAAAGAGTATCCTTAACAATATGGAGGTATTAAGTGCTTCGACCTCTTGCAGTTATTGCAAAATATTAAATGGCCAGAAGATAGCTTTTCAAAATTCAATTTAAGGCTGATTAGCACTTGGGAAACCATCTACCCATCCTTTTCTTTTCCAACAGACACTAAAATTAACTACAAAGTCAGATCAACCTCTGTGAAGAAAAAGCACAGTTAAGACAGCAAAAATCACCAAGGAAGTGTAAGATCAGTGAAGAACCAACAAGGAAACAAATGTCCCACAGACCAGCAGTATCTAGCCAGCATTTATGGCAGCAGAGCTGGGTGAACATCCTTCCCCACTGCCTTGGAAGGGGCAGCTGAGCCCCACACCTGCACTGCACACAGACACACAGCCCCAGTGCTCCCTCCTGCCTGAGCTCTGGGGTGCTCACCGTCAAACCCTGCTGCTAAAATGGCTCCGTGGCACTGCAAGGTGACAAAGTCACATCTACAAAGACAATGCCACAAATAAAACAGTGCTAACAGCTCATTTCGAGCCAGTCTCTGACTCAGAAGTCTGTGATTTAATGTGCAATTTATCAGATGTACTTGAAAATAACCAAGTATACCAAGTGTTACTCAAGAAACCATCGCTAAGTCCAGTCAGTGGCTGCTGCCCCAGCAGTGACCATGTCCTGGTTCTGAGCATCTCTGGGCACATCAGTGACCACAACCTGCTGATGTCCTTCCCTCCTCAGCCTCTTGTGCTGACACATCTGCTGTTTGCAAGGCTGTCCTAGGCACAGGATAAAATGCTGCTGTATTTGCTGCTCTAATTTGAAAGAGTGTCATGAGAAGTGTCACAAGAAAACTGGTGGTGGGTCCTCGCTCCTGAAGGTGATCAACATTTTTGTTTAGGAAAAAGAAAAGGTTCATATTTTCCCTTCTCTACCTGGGCTCTCCAAGCAATTTTCAATTCACACCTTTTCATGATGTGCAGTTGGCTCCTCTGGTTATAAAGTCAGTGGTCACAGGAACCCCAAAACCAAACTTGCATTGCATGGTTAATAGTAAGTCCAAAGGCTTCTTTTGTTGATTGCATCATTTATTCTCCCAAAATAAAAATCACTTTCATTAAAAGTTTTAGTACAATGAAAAGTGAATTTAATGTTCTATTAGCATAATTTAAAAGCTGCATTAAAATGTTTGATCAAGCTGAAAGAGTACTGAGCTGGTACTTATTTAAATTATTTAATTCTTTAATTTAGCTAACTTAGGACTGAAGAGGAGCAAAATGAAGTCCTGAACATAATAAGCAATCTGTAGCATCTGCATCCACTTTCAGGCCACTGTTTTGTTCTTAAACAAACCTCTACATCTTAGTACATGCATAAAGCAATACTTTCTGTTATAAATAAAAGCCTGATAACAGAAAGTCTCTGTCTTTTATACACCCTGGAGTCACTGAAGAAAGCAACCAAAAAAAGTGGGGAGCAACCCAGTGACATTTGCTGCAGGAATTTGGTTCTGCTGCATCTTGTCAGCAGACTTGCTGGGTATCTTACCCCAGACCTGACAGCACACATTTTCTAAAAAATTTTCATCCTTTGAGCACATTAATTCATGTAATTGAAAGTAGGGAAGAAGTCCAGTTCTTGTGACTGAGAGAGTAATCAGAAGGAACTGAATCCAGATTGTTCAAGTATCATCAGTTAAAACTTGGTCAGATCTAGTTTTCACCTAGTCTTATTTTTTTATCCTATAAAGCAAATTATGAAATGTCTATTGAAAAGGTCAAAGGAAAAACAAAAAGCTAACTACTGACAAATCCTTGAGAAAACATTTTAGAAGACTTTGTTCTAAGAGTCCCATTTCCCTAAGGCTTTTTGTCCTTCAGAAAATGGTCAGAATTTTATCTTATCCTATGCCAAACATGATTTTAAAATTATTTTAGCAGATTTCATCAATTGTCTGATTCTAAGTTGAAGTCCTAGTCTTGTCTTCTTGCACTGAAACATTCCACTGGCTGTGGCCTGTCCTGTACACCCAATTTCCCCCTCATTTCACAGTTACCTGGACAATTCTACTCGTATTGCAAAGTGCTATTGCACATGAAGCTGATCATCACAGAACTACCAAAAGTTTCCAGAACATGTGCTTGGAATGAAATTGAAATTAAAGTTAGGTAACTTTTTATTAGAGTTGGCAAAGTAAAGAACAGGGAGTCTTGTGCCAGTCACAGGGCTTCTGTACTGCTTTACTGAAGAGCACTAGATGAGAACCTAACTTCCTGGAAAAAGCATAGAATAGCATTATTAGTAGTAGTAATTTATTGTAAAAGTAAAGGCCACACTAAAATCCTGCAGTATTGCCTCCAAAAAGTTTCTGGTTTCCTTTTAAACATGTCCCCAGCTAACAACTCAAGGACAAGCTCTAACAGATGCAGAAGAAATAGCAGTGGAACTCGAGTTACAAATGAGGCACTTTCTGGTCAATATTGAGAAGATCAGTTTTTCCTTTTTCCACTCCCCAAGGCAGCACCTTCCCCGTGTGGTTTCAGGATGAACTGCACAGTCTGCTCACCCCTTCTCTCCCTGACTGTGATCAGGGCTCTCTTGAACCTCTCCTGGGAGCCACCCTGTCAGCAAGCCTCAAGTTTGCTGCTTTTTGCTTTATTTACCACCCAGACTTGTACTACTGCAAGCCCTCAGAGGCTACAACTGCTATCGCAGTCTCCCAAGCTTTGCTCCTGGTGCTCTCCATCCCAAACGAACAGCAGCTGGAATCTCACCCACAATCTGGTTTCTCCCAGAGCAACTCCAAAATCCAGATGAATGTTGAAGAGCCCATCTACCTGCCCTGCGGGCCTCTGCTGTTAATTCTGTGGCTCAGTTCAACATAAAAAACCATAACTTGCATTGAGCAACTAATTTCCAAAAGTATTACACAGAACCCAAGTATAATAATAATAAATAATTAACTATGACCATATAAATGAGGAGGTTACATATTAAACAGCTCTTCCAAGCTACTGAAACACACAGGCCTAACTGAGGTTTAACAGGCCCACAGATGTTCACTAATTCCAGCAACACCAAAAAGCTTCATCACTTTGCCCATTTAGTTACCCAAGTGCCTGAATATCAAGAGTGGATTTACCAACTTATAAGAAGATATGAGACATAACACAGGGAGAGGAACTAGACATTACATCAAAGAGAAGCTTTCTGAAACTAGCTGACATCCTTTCTGCATTTAATATACTACATTCTGAGTAACAGTTAGGAGAGGGAGAAGTGGAATAAATAAAAAAGAACACAGATTATTTGCTATGACACCTTAAAAACAAACCCAAGCATTCCTTAGTCCATTGTATTTTTAGTCTATAGTTTATAAATTGGAATACAAACATCTGCTAAGACACCCAGCACCTTTAATTAAGGGCAGATCTCAAATCCCACAATCAGACTTATGCCTCAATTACAAAAAGGGAGGTCCAGCCCTTTATTCTTCATTGGACGTTTCATAGCTAAGAAAAGTGTTGAGATTATTTCAGAATTAAAAAAGATGAAATGATTATAAGCAAACCAGACCTTTAACTACAATTCTGTTCTCAGTAACTTATGCTGCCTCACAATCTGTCTCTTTTTCAAATATGTCACGTATGACACAAACGTGGTGCAGTTAAGACAGAGGAAGAGATTTCAGGTATTCTTGAGAAACTATGACACAGCTATTTTCAAATTCTAAGCAAGAATATCTTACATTAAAATAGTACAGCCCCCCCTCCCCCCAGTTCAATTACTAAAAACCCAGAGAGGGTTACTAGCAGTTTCAAAATTGCCTAATTATCCAGTGCAATCCAATCTACGTCTTCAGAACAGTCTCTATGGTGGCAATAGTTCCTTTCTTCATTGGGGGATTAAATTGGTTCACGTGCTCTGAATAACCTAATCACTGCTGCCAATACAGTAACAAATGAAGGGAAAAACCTGCCTTATGAGCTAGAAAAATATTTACAGGCCACACTACTCCAGCAAGAAGCCTTTTAGAGCTATTTCATAGTATCAGGCAGAACATAAAGCAAAATCAAATATCTATACCTAAAATAAAAAGCTCACGACAACAATTAGGTTACTAAGATACCTTTACTAGAGCCTATGATGAAATTTTCAAGAAAGATGGCTTGGGGGGAAAATGAAGTCCAAACACCTAATGCTAAAATACTGAGCAGATAAACAAAGAGCATAGGAGACATGCACAACACAGTGTAATCATTACCAAAAAAACAAGGCAGCAAAATCAGCCAGAAATATTAGATAATAAAAACTATCACATTAATGTTGTAAGTACTAAAACATTAAAAACATATTCATTGGTTTTTGTTAATTGATTTAAAGGTTTCCTAGTCTGCATTCTTCTATTTAATGAAGCCAAGAGCAAAACAACCCTAAAATTTGCTGGCACTAGCTACCCAAATCCAACATGAATTTTAATATTAAACACACAGATCTATTTGTTAAGCAGAAGTGAACTAGCACAGTTCATTCAGACAATATTAGAAACTAAGTAACCCTTAATTCAAAACAAGTATTCCACAATTAAAACACAGCCATCTCTGACAATTCGCTAAGCAGAATTCAACAAACAGGCCTCAGAAAATGATGCTCCTAAATGGTTAGTCTTTACATCAGCAATCCTACAATAAACAGGCCCTGAGCACATACCGTCAGGGTTTTTGGGATACATCTCTTTCATCAATCTCCAATATCAGCGGCAGCAGCATCACTCACTCTTCCGTTCCTTTCCTCCTAAAATACATTCCCCAGGAGTCCTTTCAATGCAATTTTATCAGCATTTCCAGGAGGTCTCTCAGCCACATCCCTACGCACAGAGGCAGCAGCAATCTCTGCATTTGTAACAATCCATGGCTGCAAAGGAGGGTGGCAGGCGCAGCGACTGTACCATAACCAAAATGCTGAGTTCTCTTCTCTCCTGCAGCACACGTACACACAGCCCGCGTCAGTGCCCGCCGCTCACAACAGCAACCACAATGATGACACAAAATCTACAGAAAAAGCATGCATTACTCACTGGGTTTTATTCTTTAGCCTCTTCAGCATGTAATTCTTTACAATGTAGTAGGTATGAAACGAAACATTTTCCCTTTATTCCACGGATGCCGCTGTGTGAATACCATTAGACACCAAGGACAATAGGCAGGATCAGCTCGAACATTAAGAGCAAATATTTAATGGAAGACTGGTTACTCCCGTCTCTCCCTTTCACATCTCTGCCTCATGTATCCAGGCACGGGTGGTACTGGCTCCCTTGAGAGGCTGTAGCTAGCAGCTGAGGCACAACTAAAACATGGCATGGATGTCAAGGAGCTGATGTCACCAAAACAAGTATTTCTCTGATCAACCCGGCAATTCCGTTAGGGAAGTCCTACAAATCGATGGAAATTGTTCAGCTGGACGTGCTGTGTTACACAATGCACTGCAGCACCAAGAGTGATAAATCAGATCAAGACCTGTCAGTGTAAATAAGCTGAGACTCAATAACTCAGTTATAAAACTGCCAATCAGCTGCTGGGATCCACACGCGCTGTCAGGAGCGCTGGCACTCCGGGGCACAGGAGAGAACACACCAAACACCTCTGAAACAACCTTGTTTTATTCAATTCTGAAAGAACAGCTCATCTACCAAGAAAGTAAAAGTTAAATGCGAGACTGGTCTAAAAGTCTGCCATCTTTATCAGGAAACACTGCTCAAGCAGCCAGGCTCCAGTCCAGCAGATGCTGGGAACACCTCAGAGAGGTGACATTCAGTGTCTGGGAAGGGACGGAGATGTCTCAGCCCCGCTGTCACCTCCGCCACACGGCAGCACTGCCAGCACAGGTCAGCTGCAGGGAGAGGGCTGTTCCTACACCACAGCTCTGCACGTACACTGGGAGCTGGGGCTGCCTCCAACAAAGAGCACAGAAATCCAGGAGGAAGGGAATACAGAGACAATACAAGTGCAGATGCTGGAGACTGCAAATTCTGTCTCAGACAGCACCACATCAACATATGAACAAAGGTTCTTCAAGCACCGAAATAACTTTCCTTAAGTCATGCAAATAGAATTGAAATATTAGTCATGTGGTTTATTTCATTAATGGATTACAGGCTTTTATTTCAAGCTTTGCTGGCTGGTACAATCTCAAGACCATTATCAATTTAACAAAGGTGAGGATAGGTAGCAGCTCTATCATTAAATTTCAACATAAATGCAAACCCTTCAGTCTGTATTCCTGCACTCTTCTTCCAAAGTATTACTGTTCTGAAGGAGCTGGAAAGAAAAACCCTACAATCCTACAGGAACACAGATTTGCACTTCAGAAGATCACAAACTATTGGAAAGAGCCACTCCATGACCGAACATGGACACATCTGAGCAATAGATTGGAAATGCAATTATTGCACAATTGAATAGTTTTATTTAAAAACTCCATTTCAAACTGTGTGTGGTTCTGCAACAAACCAGCAATCCACACTTAGAACTGCGGATTTAAGTAGAAGCTCATTTTGGATAGACCAACTGCTTCACTGTTTATTTGTCTCTGGAAAAAACCTGAGGCAAACTCATAAGCTTGTTTACAGTGCAAACATGATGCTCTAAAAAACATATACATATATTACATAATATTCTCCCTTTTAAAAGGATTTTCTATGAATATAACTACAGCGATAAAGACACAAAATAAGAATTTGAAAAATGATTAATATTTTCTGAAGCAAGGACAATATTTCAATCCTGACACAAAAAACAAAATAAATCCCTTAAATAAACTGTATCACCAGTACCAGTAACATTTCCATACAGTCCAAGTGCAGTGCAGATGTTTGTTGTGGGCCTTTGGCTAACAAGCAACAATACTGAATGTGTTAGTATATGCTAAGTTACAATTTAAATACAATTTAATAGCTCTGTTGCAAAAAATAGTTATACCTAGGCCACAAATCCCAATTTCCATGCAGGCCCCACAGATGCAAAGAGGTAATGTGCATCAAATTAATTCATGAAACCACGAGAAACCTGACCAGAGATCCCTTATCAAGCATATCCAACTAAACAGGCTTTTTAAACAATCTGAGTGTGATTCAACGTGACCTGTAAAACCATATAGGGAGAAATACCCTACAGACACAATAACCAGGTCATCTGAGCCACACTCAGCTGTGCTTTCTGCAGTTCATTTTGTGGCTTGAGAGAACTAAAACTTCTCATAAATTAACACAAAAAACTTTCCTACTAGAATATCTACACCTTTAATGAGTTCATTAAATTAAGTGTCTCAGGGATAATTTCTTTAACTCTTCTAATCAGAGTAGAAGACAGTCTTTACCTGTTGTCCTTGTTCAGCAAATTGGAGAAAATAATGTTGCACATTTACTTTTTTTTTCCTTTCTAAAAGAAAATTTTAATAGCCTAGTCACAATGAAAACTTACCTGGTTTTTACATTTAACCTTTCATCTGTAGCTTAAATGTAGAAAATCATATTTGAACTCTAACTTTTTGGAATTTATTCCACCTCTCTCCATCTTCATAGAAGTTCTCAATAGAGCAATAATTAGTGTACTAGTATTATTTCTCTGATTAAAAATATTATTTACAACTATTACCACTGCACTACTCATCTGTAGCCAGTCTGTCAGTGTAAATCCTGACCTACCAAATACTTTTCTCCTGGTATGCATTACTTGCTTTTATCAGCAATTAATTTTATCTCCTCTTATATTTCTCAAAGAGAAGAGCAAAGGTCCTTCAAATTCTTCAGTCAGGTTTTCTTTGTACTCCTGTGAGCAGCCAAGCATCATCTGGTACCTTTGGCACCCAATTATTCCCATTCCTTTCCTTAACATTTACCAAGATATGAACTAATGTCCTGATGCCATCCCTCTGTAATGAAAACTGACTATACAGCTATTTAATCCTTTTATCCCTGTGCAGTTCAGGCTATTGAAACGCAGGTAAACCATATCAATTATGTGTCCTTCCTCTGGAGGTTTATCTACCTCTCACAGGATTATTTTTATAGAGATTAATAACCTTTTTATTAAAATGGCTGTATCTCCCTCTTCAGTACATCACTTCTTTTCCCTGAAAGTTAGAAAACCAAAAGAACAACAAAAAAAGCAAAGGCCTACATTCAAATATGCATCTAAAATCCTGTTGTTTCTTCCTCCCAATATACCAACTACAAAAACCAGCATTAATCCTCAGAAACATTAAAACACTGCTACAACATTGATTTATGCAACTTGTCTGTTGACAAAATGTAAAACATTTTACATTCTTTTAAGAAAACAAAACAGATACACACGTATGTAGTACCAGACTATGAAAATATTTTAATGTATTTCTTTTTCATGTAACCAAAACCAAAAATTTAGCTAGAATTTGGTAACATTTTAGTACTCACGATCTTCTCCTGGACAAGGCATGCCGGGTTTCTCTGGAATACTTGGGAAAACTAAAACAAAAACATTATATTTTTAAGATAAAAGATTCTCAGTAGTACTTTTTTCTTGATTCTTGAAGATATTTACACATAAACAGTTTTTGGAAGCCTTTAACTAATTCTACATGAGAAATGATGCAATCAAAATTTGGTTCCAGACTAGCAGGAGCTTATACTGGAGCAAAGCATTAACAAATCCGTGCAGTGCAGAATTCAAAGCCTCCTGTGCAGTTTCAGTTTGGGCTCCAGTCCCTTCTTCACAGTCAAACTACAGGGCAGCAGCTACACAAAGAAGGATACTTGACAGGCAAGGGAGTCACTCCAGCCTCACACTTAAGCAGCTGTTGGGATTATGAGACACACAGGGACTCCTGAACTGTGCAATACTTGCCATGAATAATCAGCCCTTCGTCTCTGTTCTGACAATACAAACGGAAGGCTTCCTCCAGCTCCATCTGAGATGAGATGGTACAGGGGTCACCTAACAAAAAAAAAACCAACACACAAGCAAATTTACCACTGAGGAATTCAGTGGAGAATTTCAATTAGTAAAAAATGTACCAGCTTCAAGTATTGCCTTTCTTTCAACCGCTTGATATTAAGCAAGCATTTTGATCAAAGCCAAAACAGAGCAACACAATTAATCCTTCCAATTTTATCAAAACTCATTAGACAGAACTATCCTAAAGGCTAACAAAAAAATTAAAGGGAATAGATATGCTTAAAGATCCCCCCCATTTTCTTGTTGTCTGCTTGCAGTCACATTATCAGCATTACCTTGGGAGGGTTATTTTTGTTAAAACTGGATAATTAATCCATAAATCCACTTAACCAGACACATGTAAAGTACAGGACGTCACAATGCACTGAGAGCAAGCAAAGAAGCCAGGGTGTCACTCTGAACCCCTGTCCCTTTGTGGAACAGCCACCTTCCTGCAGCACACCTTGGGTGACACGTGACCTTATCATAGACCAAGTGATGACACCAGTGTCAAGCCACATATTAAACTTCAATTTCTTATTTTTAAAAAACGTTTTTCTTTCGTAAAATGATGAATCCAGGGCCCAGCTACCCCTCTTTGAAGGTCACTGCTGTTGATGATCTATAAATGCAGCAATAATACAACATGAAAGACAAAAGAATTATTTGTACTGCAAATCAACAATCCATATTCCTTGTATGTTTATGGGATTTCATCATGAGTGAGCTATTCATAGTTCAAACCTTTTGGATCTTGTCAAAAACAAAGATACACTATAAAAGCCCAACAGAAAATCTATTTTCTTCATCTGTTCGTAGGTTTTGTTTATTCATTAAGCCATCGGCAATTGTTTGCTTTTAGTTAGTTCAAAGAGAACATCTGTTTGTGCAATCAGTCAAACGAACTTAAATTCCACGTGGCAATAATGGAAACACTCGTATGCAGAAATAGGATAACTCACAAAACCCGGGAGGATTGAGGACAGCCAACACAGCAGATTGGCTGAAACTTAACAGCTCAGACCCAGGAATCACAAAAAGGTCGTACAGGTATGCATTTAACCAAGACTAGAGGAAAATACTAGAATGAAGAATAAATAAATTTGTAGTTTAAGTAAGCTTCAAAAAGCCAATGCAACAGAGAGCCCAACCAAGAAACACTTAACAGGAATTGTTAAAATCCTCCAACTCAAAACTCATGGGGTTTTCTTCTTCCCTGCAATAATCTTCCTTTATTAGCAGGCAGGCAGTTCAACCTGCTAAGCACCAGGAATGTAATTATCTTCCATGTCCTTCTGATCAGGTTACTTTTTATTACACCACCATTAAACTGAGGTTGGTACAGTTGCCTCTGTCCTTCTTGATATTCAAAAGATAAGGAGTAAAATTTAAAAATATTAATACTACTCCTTGGTGTCTTAAAAGGGCTGAGTCTTCTTTGACTACCAGCTACCTCCTTCCAAGGCCATTACTTTGAAAATCCAGTTACTCAAACAACCCTATCAGCTAAGAAAGCTATTAGAAAAACCAAAACACACCATCACAAATATTGGCCAAACCAGTTTAGTATTTCTCCACCTTTCTGTATTCAGTTCTAGTTCTGCAGGCCATGGCTTTGACAAGCTGCAGAGGGGTTGTACAAAGCCTTCGTTTCTACAGAAGTGAATTCAAGTGCTACTGCAATCAACCCTGATATCTTGAGTCTCATTTCTCCAAGCTTCCTGCTCTATGACAGGGTTCTGTAGCTAGGTATTTAGAAACAAAAAAGCTCCACAATATGATATTGTTTATACAAGTTCCTCAATGTCCCTTCTCTGTACCAGAGTGAACAACAAATGCTGAGAAGTATTTCAGTGCAATACCTTCATCATCAATCCACTTGAGGGTAATTGGCTGTTCCTGTTGTAAGTTACACATCTCGTGCACTTCGTCACAAAGTTCAGCATAGCTCATTGATGCATCCAAATTTGTTATCAGGATGTGCCTGCAGAAGATGAAAACATCAGGTTTTATCAGAAAATACCTGCATATTCCAATGGTTCCATCTATGGACACCAAGCTGCAGAATCATACAGAATGAGCATTCCTCATATAAAATGCTCCCACTATACCAGTGGGATTTCATCTCACAGTGCTTAACTTAAAAATACTTCAGCATGGAGGAAATAAATGTGTTAATTACCCATCTTTAATGCATGTTTACTTGGGTGAGCCAAGCTCCCTTACTATAATTATCAGTGTTTGAAGTGTTGTTAAAAAACAAACCAGAAGCTTTCGTAATAATTAAATCTTTTTTATCCAGGTACTTCTTCCATCAGGAGATAAATAAAATCTCAATTATTGTAAAATCCTTTTAAACTGTAGGCTTTTCCTCAAATCCACTCTATTGTTAGAGATGAAGCTTTGATTACGTGAATTCTCAAAAGACGTAATTACAGGAAGATTCAGATAAAATCTTACTCAAATTCTGCATCTTGCACTCTACCTTTGTACTGTTTAGAGAACAGGAACCCAATAGTGAACTCTCTATTTAAACTATACATTATCTCAGAAATTTGTGACAATAACCTGATATAATGGAATCCCACAAATCCTGTCAAAGCAGGTCAAATATTGAAGAAAGGAAAAAAGATGATGCAAAACAAAATACAATGATACAAACAAGACTTTCTACTATTTTTAAAATATTTTTCAAATAACTGACTCTGGGAAATCAATTAATAAACAAGCGCAAAAAGAAAGAGGAGTTGAACTTAAGTCATTTCACTGCCTTCAAAACCTTCCAGAGGACAATTAAAAAACTATTTTGTAGTTAATGGCTACTGGCATGTGTAATTCTTTCCCCTCCTAGTTTAATCTGGCAAATATATCGGAAGTTGACCAACATGACTGAGATAATTTTCCTATTTCCATACCATGGGACAAGTCATTTTAGAAAAAATGTTATACAACATATTCTACCTACTTGTGTCTTTCAGCCAGCAGTTGAATTGTACTACACTGAAATAAGAAACTTGAATTCTACAACTTACATTTTAAATTATATGCACTAATAACTTGCCATTTTGCCTTTGCTGAGAAAAATTACTATAAGCAAAGCTCTAAAACAATCATCTTAAAGAACTGTACTGTTTCAAATTCAGATTAAAAGCACTGCTACCTTTTCAAGTGTATCTTTAATCTACACTTTGTAAAGCTCTCAAAGAACAGCAACTTAATAATTCTTCATAACAGCACCAGCAAAAGAAATACATATGCTACTTGCCAACCTGTAAATCCCTATCATCCACAAACAGGAGAGCTGTCAGGTGAGGTCGAGTTTAAGAACATTTCCCTGTCAAAGAAGTCATGTTTTATGCATTTATGAGCGTAAGAGACCAAACTGGTTCTCACAGCAATGTCTGAGGGCTGGTGCAGTGCCTTGCCCCAAGACAAGGTCACCAACAAACACAGCTCATTATTTAATGCACTGCCACCACGAGCCACTCGTGAAATCAAGCTGCTGTAGATCTGTGGTAACCAAGGACAATCAAACTTTCACAAGTATCTACGTAATATTCAAAAACTGAAAATACACTGTAAGACAACATTCTAACTATGCACACTATGAGCTCCAAATTAAGCTGGCAACTACTAATCAACCTTGAATTGTTAAAATTATTTACCTGTAAATGACATCTGTTACAATTAATGAACTTCATATGCAGGATGTCCATGTTCCTTTGAGATTTAGTGTATTTAATCTTAACATCTCTGCAGCCACATCAGGCAATCAGGGCACAGGGAAGTGAAAACCATTCCTTGTTTAACACTAAATAATCCCACGGGATGCTTTTTAAACAAAATATGTGAAACTGGACACTACAGAGAAATATGAAGAGCTAATGACCAGCAAGTTCTCTACGAGCAGTTACAGCAAGAAAAATCATTCCCACTGACAGATCAAACATGTCACCACTTAGAACCAAGGTAACACACAGCAAACCAGACTGCACCACTGCTCTGTTTCAGTGATTTCAAGTAACCAGGTATAAACTAGAGAGGCAACTTATGTAATTCTTGTTCCATTATTGCAGTTACTTAGTGTTTCTTTTGTAATCTACTCTGGCGGTTCTTTCCACTGTGCTATGTTAGGAACTCTGTCACACCCAGAAACAGGAATACCTGAGATACTCGGCCTCCAGAGATACACTCAACACTCACACGTTTCAAACTTCCTCATGCTCAGATTTCTAACAGGGATTTCAATATGGCATCTGTACCATTATTTTAGTTTTAGCAGCTATTTGAACAAGTTTGTCCCTAATTCTGAAGTTGCCCAGCATCAATGATTTCCTGAAGTCTATCAAATTTGCACAAAAGCTGAGTGTAGTACTGCAATGGAGATACTGAGATGATCAGTTATAGAGGCTATAATGCCAAAAAGAGTCAGTTTTAACTCACACAATCTGATCAGCAGAACAAAAACAAAATCCATAGAGCTTGGAACTCTTGTTTGTAAATTGACTTCTACAGACTTCACAGCTAATGCAAAAGACTAAATGTAGTGTTGCAGGAAAGACTACAGTAGTTTATTGTAAAACATGGTAATAGTTACTTGACTTCTAACATTGACACAATTATTATCACCTCCCCCAGTTCTGCACAGACAAGTTCCACAAACACACTCCTTTCACTTTATATCAACACTACCCGCCAGCAAGCCACCCCAAATTATTTACACCCAGTTCTACTGGTGTTTATAGTGCCTTCCCTTACAGAGCTGAGGCAGCTCTCCTATTGCATTACCACATGAATTCAATTGCTCCAGAATTCTCAACTCAGGACCTCAAACTACATGGCATTGGTAAGTAGATTGAGTTTTAAAAGAAAGCATTTTGTTTTCTATAAAATTTGAGAAGTGACTTTCATAACTACATCACATGTAATTCAAAATAGCATTTTTCTACACCATAATGCAAGAACAATCACAGTAGTAGCTACATTTACTTATTTAGCAGTAAAACATCAGAAAAGATCACTCAAGCCACTTTTTAAATGCCAACAAGTTCAGCCTAAATACTTCCAATCAAGTTTAAGGATCTACTTGGGCCAAATATTTAACTCCACAAATGCCTTAAACTCAGGTCTTGAAGGAAGACAGGAGAGACCACAGCAACATTAATTCACAAGGTCCTCAGAGTGGCAGCAAACCAGTTAGATTAAACATACCTGAAAATTCAAATTGCATGTTGCTGCAATAAAACCTTCCTGTTTCTACTGATAACTGAGTGAAGTCATAAAGGTCCATGACATTTTGATTACAGACAGGATAAAATGTAATAACTGCATCTGGATGCAGGAGATGGATCTAGACCTGGCTGTGACCATGGGAATCAATAATCCATCAACCCACAGTAACTGTGGGTTGTTAGTTATGCACATTTTCTCCTCTTTTCAGAGAAGCATAAATTAACGTTTCTTCTTGATCAGCATGCTGCAGGAGTCTGACTGGTATTTTAATAGCTCAGAAGTTTACCTGCCTGACATTAATTACAAATCCACCAAAGCCCTGGTTACTTTATCACTAGGTCAGACCACGAACTCCTGCTCAATATGCTTTAAAAATAGACAGGTCACAACACAGAGGAAAGGACACGCTGACTTACCCACTGTAGTGTGTTTTTACTCTGATGAAGTCTTTGTTCAGATCAATTTTTGAGCCCATTCTGCTAGGCATGGTCTGTATTTAGCAGCTAAACAAAATTAGAAGTGTGCAGAAATAAGTTGATTCAAGACAGATAACAGATTCTGAAGTGAAGAGCTTCACATATGAAATGTGTTTCTGCTCCAGATGATTCTCAATCCAGCTGCATAGATAAAAAAACAGAATATTGATGAATATACACACACTGCTAAACAAATGAGTTGTGTCAAATTTTAGAAACACAAATAGCTTTACATGGAACAGCAAAAAATCAAAAGGAAAATGTGTAAGACCATTGACCTGCACAGAAACTGAATAAGATGGGTTAAAAATACCCTGTACAATTTAGCGTTACAGAAATATCCCAAGCGTTTGGGGATGTTTTCTTTAAAAATCATCCAACAGCTCCCTCTTGGCTGAAAATACTCCACAGAAGTTTTTACTTATTCATCAACACAGCATCTTACTCTTTTCTCCCAAAGAATCGAGTAACCAAAAATAGTTTTTATGTATATAAAACACTAATGTCCATTACTATCGGTTACAAATTTACCCAAGAGAAGCAGAAGAGGAACTCCAAGGGGCAATTTAGCATACCTTTACGATTAGAGGCTGACAAACATCCTGTTTATTCCAAATTACCACCTCACATACGAATGTGTGTATCCAGACACCTCCCTAACCCCGCTGTCCGGGCAAGCCGGGCCACAGGTACCAGGGGAGCGGAGACCCCAGAACTCTCGACCCGACCCTTCCGGGGGGCTCAGGGGAACACGCGGCTCCTCCGGCCCACCCTGGGTCCCCCCTCAGTCCCGGCCTGCGGGGAGCGGCCGGGACCCGACACCGGCTCTCGGGACGAGGCGGCGCCGGCACTTCCCCGGACGGAGCGGGCTCTGCCCGGCCTCCCCACCGGCACCGTCCGGACTCCTACCTGCTCCGACCGCGGCGGTCCCACTCCACACAGCGGGGCCCCGCGGCGAGCAGGGGCCGCTCTCTGCGCCGCGCTCGGCTACACCTCCGCGGCCTCAAGTTGCTCAAAGTCCCGCAAGGAAGTTTCGCAGCGGACTTTGCCTCGCTGCCCGCGGCACTCAGGCGGGGAGCGGCGGGGAGCAGCGGCGGCAGCCGGCGGAGGAGCCGCGGTGTCCCTCAGGCGCCCCCTCAAGCCCCGCCTCA
>VZRO01001069.1:372724-395662 GCA_013397915.1 Daphoenositta chrysoptera | reverse complement strand
GTGCTGAGGGGACAGGTGGGGGAGGACCGTTGTGGGGGACAGGGAGAGGTCCTGAGGGGACAGGGAACAGGTGTGAGGGGACACGAGCTGGGGGACACAATGCTGATGGGACAGGGGATATGTTCTGAGGGGACAGAAGACAGGTTTTGAAGGGACAGGTGGGAGGGGACAGGCCCTTTTCTGCCTCCCCCGGAGCTGCCAGAGCTGCTTCCTGGGAAATCTCAGCAGGAAACCCAGCAGGGATGTCCCGTGAGTGTCGATCCAGCATCCAGCCTGGGGAGGGACCACTCAAAGTGGCTAAAGCAGGAAAATCACAGCTGAGACAAGAAAGAGGGAATAATATCAGACTGGCCAGACCAGAGAGAAAAACAGTATATTAGTGGTGGAGCAACCAGAGTTTCACAAGAGCCAGGCTGTGATCTGGTTAATGACCTTTCCTTTGTAAAGTTTGGTTTGGATGTTTTTCCCTAATGATACTTTGATATTTTGCTTCCAAACTGTGAATCCTCTGTGACTGAATCAGGATCTCCTGTGTTTTCCTCACAGAAAGCTGGGATGGTGAACTCAGAGAGTCCTCTAGTGGAAATGCTGCTCATCCTGCCCAAACACCTGGTTTCCTTGTGCATTTTAAAACTTTTCCTAGCAAAGAAGCTATCCAAACAAAAGGGTTGCTTTGGGGCTTTTCTTGATGTATTTATATCCACCATTGGGCAGAATGACCCACCCAGTTTGAAAAATAAACCAAAGCAAGGAGACACAACTATTAGATTTTTTTTTTTTTCCCTCTTTTTGGGCTACCTGGAGTTGACTGGTCATGATTTGTATTTTGAAATGGAAAAAAATAATCAGTCCTTAGCCTCCTACTATTCCATGTGTACATCTACATCAAGTTTTTTCAGGCACATTTAGCACTTTCTCAGCACCTTTGTAGGGCTTTTGGGGTTTGTGTTTTGAAGAGTTTGCAAGTGTAGTTCTGAGGCTTCTTTTGGTGTTTCTACAATCTTCCAAAATCCAAATAAATAATAGTTGACATTAGTTTAATTAGCAGTAAAATGGGAAAATTTATTCCCATCAGCAAAGATGCTTTCCCTGACACCAAGGAAATGCACCAAATGGCTTCATTTATCAGTCTTTAATCTGAATTATTTGTGTGTCCACTGATAATTTTATCTTAGTGGGAACTGTCAATCTGGTTTCAAAGTGGGCCCTTAAAGCTTTACATGTTCCAAATTTCTCTGCTTAAAATGGAGAACATTATGTAAGACAGGTCTACAAACATAATTCTTTCAGGTCAAGGTAGACTTTGATCTCCCTGTCATGTCAATTAAATGATTCAACTCCTTGAGCTGTTGGATTGGGAGATAAAAGGTTCTTCAGAACTGTGATCTGAAGTTCTGTGTGGTTTATTGCTCTTATTTTCTTCTAGCACAACTTACCAAGGAGAAAAGCTCAGGTGCTTTCAGTGCTTGACAAAAAAGCTCTCAACCATAATATTTTTACATCTCACAGAGATATTTTGTAGCTGTCCACATAGTACCCGTGCTGTTGTTTTAGATGTCTTGTTTTGGGTTGGTTTGTATTTTCTTATATTACAAGACTGTTTAAACAGTTGCATTTCTCAGTAGATGCTTCCCACTTCTGGGCAGATGGCACTTTTTGGAGAGGACCTTGGCTTTTCTCTGTGCATTACCTGACAAGGTTGTAACTGGTTTGAAACACAACAAGTTGTAAATCTAGAGTGTATTCTTGACCTTTTTTTCCCCTTTATTTTTCCAGATGGCAGGCGTTGAACTTTTTCCTTCTACCAAGCCATCCACATCTTTAAAATTGCAATATTTCTGTCTACTACATCTAGATTTGAAGATCTGACAGACTCCTACAGGTAATTTAATTTAATTTAATTTAATTCCAAGTATAAATGAGATATCTAAAATTTCAGTTCTTTTAAAAATCACTGTTAGAATCTTTTCATATCAGATCTTTTACTCTGAAGAGCAGTGATCTGCAGGGGTCTGTTTGAGAAAGAGAACGCTTTAAAAAGGGAGGTTTTTTCAAATATTTCAGTTCTGAAATTCTACGTTCAACCTCAGCATCCAGTCATGCCACAGATTAATTGTAGCAGTGAAGACGTGATTTATTAAAGAATCTAATGTTGATAGTCCAAATGCTGCAGCCTAGGAATCTGATGTTACCTCCTTCTTGAATTGTCTTTTTGTCTTAAAGTTATGAGCATTCAGAGTGTTGCTTTCTGAGCATTGCCCATTATTTCCTGGCACTCTTGTCTCGCAATTCCTTTAAGGATGTACATCCGCACATTTCCAGCAGATGGCAAGAGATTCCCAGGCAACGCTCTGGGAAACACGGTTGTGCAGACGATGCTTACAAGTCTTACGTCTTTATTTAGTGCCTCAGGGTGTTGAGGACTGTCCTTTAAAAATCAGTGTAAAAGGAAAATAAATGTTTGGGTTAATGATTGCATTAATCTAAAGTAGAGCTTGAGCCATCAGACACAAAGTACTTGTCTGTTTCTGACAAGGCTGACCAAAAAACTCCTCCCTCCCAACTGCTCCAATGAAAACATCATTATGGCAGCTATTTCTTCAAGACAATTGTTGCTAAAAAGGGGCAATCATTACTAATTTCACCTCGATAGAAGATAGGTATCCTGTTACTACTTGAATTCTTCACTCAAAATCTTCAGCTGTATTAGGACCTTTCAAGTTTCCAAGGTTTTAAAGATTTAGTAGGGGTAGAATGATGATTTCAGACTATGAACTAAACAACAAAGAAATTGAGAGAGACAGCTCATATCCACAAACGCATGTGAAATGTGAGTAACCAGTTCTGTATCACTTCAGAACAAAACTGCCTCCCCATAGAATGTCTCTTTAGCAGATCAAACCAGCAGCATGTGCAGGCTGCTCTCCAGCCTACTTACTCTCTTCTTTTGCCAAGGAAGACACTAGATATTGTTTCTATTGAAATAACTGCCAGTGAAATCGCTGGGTGCAGTGGGAATGAATTTGGGCCAGATGCCACAAAGTTTGGATAAAAATAATAAGGCAAAGCATTAATATATTTGAACATAAACTGGAGTAAAGCAGATATTCAACATAATATCAGAAATCACCATGGCAATTCTTTGTAGATTTTCTTGCTGGCTTGAATATTAGTGTTTTTCTAGCCTGTGTTAAAATAGACAAAATGAATAATGTTTCAAGACTATTTTAAGCCAACACCTCCCTTAGTTGTCTGTCTTATATAAGATAGAAGCAACCAGAAGCTGACTCCCTTGTTGACACCTCATTAGCCAGGAGGAGAAAGAATTCTATGGGTAGCCCAAACTACAGATCTTTAAAAGCAACCAAACCCAAACCTTTGTGATTCTGTATTTACGTTTTCAGGATATTTAAACAACCTGTTTGATTTTGCAGTACTATGTGCACTGTAATTTATAAAGAAAATATAGAACCTCCTGTCCCTTATATATATATGCATGTACAAGACTGTATATGTAAAAGTTTCACCCACAAAGATGAGGGTAGGATAATCTTAAATATATCTGTAAAAAATGTAGTTAGTTTAAGGTGTACAGAAATAGTTCTTTTGTATTTGTCTAAAGCTGGAAGAAATGTAGCAATAAAGTAAGGACAGCCTGGATGGAGCATTATACCAGATGTTTCACAGATTACTCTGTATTTCATCATTCAGTCTTTATTTAATCTTAAGGCTGTAGTGATTGTAATACTGGAATAGCTCAATGGCCTATATATTGTTTTGCTACTTCCAGCTCTGCCTGTTCCAATTGGCCAAATCTGGCCACTTATTTATTACTGTGGAAAGAAAAATGTTCTCCCTACCCCACTTGGTAACCCCATGAATGAAAACTGAGTTTTGTGATATTTGTGCTGCTCTCATTGAGATTACTTACCCAATAAAAAACTAATGCAGCCTGTATTTGTTAGTAATTTTTGTTACCCAGTAACTGTGTTAAAGATGTTCGGGCCAAAATTAGGAAGAAAAGCCTCTTTAAGAGCGTGGAGAATTTGAGGCATGAGTTAAACGATCTTTTTCTCTCTATTGCATATCTGGCGTTAGCAGTGTGCAGTGCAAGAGAGTGGAACAGGGAGAAGGAGTGTGTTTGTGTGGGAGTGTGTTTGTGTGGGAGTGTGCTGGTTACTTATCACAGGCTTGAGTTCCTTGCCTTTTATGTAATAATCATAGGAAGGTACAAAGGTTTGTAAATTGAGACTTTCGGTCTCCCTGTTTTTCATACCTGGGTGATAAGATTATATTAGTTTTGCCTAATATGTTCTTGTGCCAAAGAGAAAGAAAATTTCCTCTTCTTTCCCCTTTCCAAGTGAAAAAAAAGGGAAAGAGAACTGAGGATCAAGTGAAATAGAGGTATTGTAAGAGTTAAAGAAAAGGATACATTTCCAGTGGTTTCCAGTGTCTCAGAAGTGTGGGATATTTGGATTTATTTTTTCGGACCAATCTTTTCATGGAACAGTGAACTCCCAATAACATCTGATTAGTTCTGTTGGTGCTATATTTTCTGACAGTCTGGGCTCGACTGTCTTCTCAGATTTGTTTTTACTGTGCAGGAGTTAGTAAAAGAAATAGCTATGGCACAAAGCTGGTATAAGGAGAGAGCAGATCCCTGATGCATTATGTAATGAGGGGCTTAGATCCTCTAATTAATTCTATTTAAGACACAGTGCCTTTCTCATCTATCTACCAAATCCACCCAAAACCACATATCCATTGCCAAATTTTTGTTCAGTTTTCATTAGCAAGAATCAGTTATGTTTGTAACATATATATTTGTAACATATATTGCATGCAATGTTATTTTAATATCAAACAAGCTTTCAACCACGGCAAGTGGTTTAAGCTGCTGTAAGAAACAGGGCAGGAGGGAGTTGCTTCAGATTTTTTTTAAACAAAAATATTCTTAGAAACTTTCAATAAGCTTTTTGTTATCTGCTCTGCTTCAGATACAAATATACAGGGTGCTGTTTTCCTCCTAACGAGAAGTGCTTTTCCAGGGTAATGACTGGGAGTATTTAAAATCAGAGCAATCGTATTAAGTGTTTTGTTGTCCCAACAGCAGAAGCCTCATTGAGCTAAATTGGTTTCGCTACATTATCTATTGGATTAGCAAACCAGTTAGGAACTGATGTGAGAGCTTTTACTTTAACTGGGATAAATGCTTTCATTTTTACCCAGAAACAGGACAGGCATTTCTGGTTTTTAACCTCTTCATAGTGCTGTCACTATTAATGCCAGCATTACTTTCAAACAAATGCAGTATCTTGCTCTTCATCTTTCATCTTGCGCTTTCTGATTCTTTTCAACCTCGTGAGGCAGCAATAGCTATTTTTTCTCATCAGTACAGCAGTGTGCATAAGTGCCCCCCAGAAAGCGCTCCTGAACACACAATGGCACTTCCTCTTCTGTTGTCAAGGCCAAAGGGGAGTTTTGCAAACCCTTGGGCACTGCAAAGGCAGGATGTCATTATGGGTTGAGATCCCTAGGGTCATTCTGATTTTCCTTCTAAAGCATTTTATCTTCCAGTTCAATAGTTGGAATGCCTGTTTTGTCCGTTTATAGAAGCTCCAATTTCTGTATATCTACATTTTATTAACACTTCACATTTAGAATGATTACATTAACACATATCCCACTCCTTTTCTCACAGACACGCCAGTCCATAGAGCAGTACTATAAATTGCTGAAAGGAACACAAATGCTTTCAGGTGCAGCACAGAAAAAGTGCCTTCTCATCTGTCACATACTTTTTTTATGGCACTAGTACAACCCTTCCAAAGTCAGCATTCAACTGACATCAAATCTGGCTTATTTCACTTTATTAAGGGCATCATGAAATTAGAGTTGAATAGGGAATTGTCTTTAGATGTTAATAGGTTTAAAGTAGTAACGTCTGGGGACTTTTAAATACAATGATTTCAAATGAAAAAAAATAAGTGAAGATCACATGAAAGTATAGAAGATTCCAATTTATGCAAAACTCCAATCTATTCACCATATTCCTGTACTGAAATGTCTCCTCAAAAGTTTGAATGGCATCTGAATTTTCTGTTTCTGGCTCTGGAAACCAATTTAAGAAAATCTCCCTTTTGTTGATGGAGGTGTTTTGTCTTGTGCTACTCATGCAAGTGCAGCAACAGCAGCTGAAACTCCTGTTCTCCCCTCGGATCCCTTTGTTCCTGGGATGGACACGTTGCCATATGTGTGTCACAGGGCACTTTTCTGACTCCCTGCAACCTTCTGAGATATTTTTTTCCTTTTATTTATGCTTCTGTCTACCTTACTGTAGGTAGTCTGGCATTCTGGCTTTGGGGTTTTTTGAGGAGATTGCTGCCACCTTTTACTTTGATCAGTCACGCTGAGCTGTGCACCTTGAAGATCTGCAGTCAAACTACAGAAAACATTCCCTGAATAAATCTTCTGGAGCAGTCAGCAGGACATGCAGCCTGTGACTGTCTCCCAGATGGAGAAGCAACTAATTTTGTCCAATAACCCCATGTGATCAGTCAGTTGGCTGCAGTGTAAGGATTTATATCAGGTGCACAATCACAAACTCTTACTGCTGAAGTAATTCGATTAGACATTGCCTTTGTAATATCTGCAGCCACCTTCTTGCTCATCACTCTAAGTAACCAGCCACTGCACACTAGAGGGACTAGGCAGTGCTTCCTCTTCTGCTCTGTAATAAGTTTAATTCCAAAATTAAGGATTATTTTCTTATGATTTGGACTCCTCAGAAACTTGCTGTGAATACTCCTTCAGATGGATTTAGTCGATAATTTCACTCTGAGCAGAAGATACTGACATTGACAGGCTACATAATAAACAAATAGCTGAAGAAAACAGTGGGATACAAAAAGGCTGGATTCTGCTTTCCCAGCAGAAGTTAATCTATTGATTTTAAACTAAAAAACTAAACTTCTGATTTTTGCAAGTGTAACAGAGAAGGTGGTGGCACTGTGGTCTTTCTGAAGGATGTAGTATTTTTGTGGTGATGGATCATGGAAAAAGCAATAACTTAGTAAGGAAAAGGCATTGTAAAGTCATGCTTCTGCTGCTTTTATTCCACTCTGCATTAAATCATTATATAGAACAGTAGGAATGATTCAGAAGAAGGCAGGAGAGGTTGAGTTTCCTTGGAGAGAGAGTGATTATGACCAAAAACACACTTAGAAAAAAAATAGTGTATTTCTGAAATGTAGCGTTTCATCAACATCAGGAACAAACAGTATGAAAAATAAATTAGAAAGAGGAGAAGCAGGAGGAAAAGAAAAGAAGCCTGATTACCTGTATATGTTGAAGGAGATGCAGATTTTCATAGGCTTTCTGGATAAGGTGAAATTTGAGTGATACTTTGCTTTAATTCAGTATGTGAGCCTTAGAAACTATTGTAAATAGCATCACGTAAGTACAGGTTGGAAGCACTTACCTAGTTGGAGGATAAGAGTTTCTGCCTCTCCTGAAGGGCTTTTCTTCTGTAAAACTCAAAGATGTAGGAAAGAAATCATTACAGCAATTTTTCATATGTTGCAGTGAAAGGTCTTGACTAAGGTTCCCCAGAGGTCGGTGGTGAGATGTGGGAGCAGAATCCGGGTGTCTCAGTCCGTGGTCGGATTGGTGAGGACTTTGTGGAACAATTGCAGCTTGGGGTCAGTCGGGGTTTTCCAGCACACTGTTGGCTGAGAGTTTTTCCATGATAACAGAAACTAAAGATTGAGGTGAACCTAAGCCTGACTTACAGTGGAGTATATTTTCTATTACAGCCTAGTTCAAGGTCATTATTTTTTCTTCAAAGCATTCTCTTACTTTACTGATCTTGAACAAATCTTATTCTAAGTTATAAATCAGTGCTAAAATGTTTTATCTTTCAGTGCTGGTCGTATGAAATCAAACTATAAATCACAGCTGAGTGAAGGCAGGAGGAACGTGTGCATGCTCCACTGGGATCAAATCCTCCTTTCACCCTTATTGCAGCTATTAATTGTCAGCCACACGTTCAAGAGCCCCATGTTAAATGCCAGCAAAGCTCTTCTCTCACCTACAGCTTCTGGCCTAGTCCCTCTCCATGCTCCTTTCCATTGTAGCTTTCAGCCTCTTGCTTTGCTTGCTCTTTCCCTCTCTCTCATTTCACCTTTTCTTTTGGGTCAATCTCTACTTTTAAAACACCCTCTCACTTTCAAGGCAACAGTATCCTCAAAATAAATTTCCCTTTTGTAATGTCTTACATTAGCTCCCTACAGTAACTATATTTCAGTTGTTTTAATCCATATTCCAATACATTTACTGTGGAGATTTTAGAGAATAATTGTGAAACCAGTTTGTTGTGAATACTGTGTTCACTTGCTGAGCTCACTGAGATTATTTACAGAACAAAGTGTTACTTTGCATGAGTTGGGTGAGAGATCTAGTCCTGAATTAAGCAGTGTGTATGAGGACCCATAAATTTCACTGTTGAATAATGGAAGTGAAGAGGCCTAAGAGATTAGGTCAGCCTCTGAGTAAAAACAGCAGAAATATCCAAAGCAACGGAATAACTTAAAGACAGTTATGATTTTTTTTTTACTTCCCTCTGCTATTTAGGGACAGATTCAAAAAGGATATTTTCAGAGGCACACATGGTAGATTCTCACTGAAAATTAACAGAACAAATTCTAAAGTCCTTCCTGCAAATGGAGTCCGACGTCCTTCATTATCAAGCACCTTTCAAAATTTTCCCAATCCAACACAGGAAGCCTAAGCTTTCCCTGTGGTTTTAAATCACTTTTATCTACTTTGGGGCCTATTAAACTAATAAACATTTCTGTGTTCAAATGTTTAAAATTTCATTAGCTTAGATCTGAAATGTAATACAGTCATTATTAACAATTCAGTAGAATTTTATGTAGTATATTTTATTTCATGCTGTGACTAAGAGCATTGAAATTTTTCAATACTTTATCCAAGACAAGTAATATTTTAAGAAAAAACCTCCACTCCCCTCTATTCCCTTTTACTTTGTTCATGAGATTTTTCTGATTAAAAACTCCAACTTTAGTGCTACTGTTAAACCTAGACCAGCCCACAGATGCAGAAAACCACTCATGTGCAGAAGTGAGGAATTAGCTCTTTCATTACAAAAAAAAAGGAAATTATCTTAGTGTGAAAAGCCAAATCTTCATTACTGATCAACCCTTGAAGTGGAGGAAAACCATGGTAATTTAAGATTTAAACTTTTGCTACAAATATGTACATATGAAAAGTTGTCTCATGGTATTACAGGAAAGAAAGAGCTGGAATTGTTTGGCAGAGTGCAGTCTTACTGTATCAAATCAGGTCAGAAATAAATTGCTGCTTTTAGTAGGAATTCATAGCAGGACTTTCTTGACTTTGGAGGTGTCTTGAGCTCGTTGGAAAATATTTTGAGAAGAGATGCCTCAATTCAGTTTCAGCGAGGGCTTTTTAGCCTGCGGGTATTGTTCAGTTTGTAGGTAGGTCTTCGGATGAACTTTCCTTTTTTGGTTGTCTTTACATTGTGTATGCAACCCAGTATATAACATTGACTGCTGCAAAGGCTGCTGGGAACACGGCTCTGGCGTAAATGTCAATGGTGTCAGCATCAATGGGCTTGAAGAGGGACTTCAGGCCAGTCTTTTTGTCCAGTTTCATCCCCTGCTGCTGTTTTGTCTCTCCAGTTTCTATTTCTATTGTGCCATATGATCCAGGCAGGCTTCTGGGAATTCGGTGCTGCCTGTTGGAAATGGCCAGTTCCTGGTTCACACCAGCTATGGAGAGGGAAAACAGAACGATGGCATTCTTCACGTTGATCTGCAAAGGAAAGAGGAGAATAATGGCAATTTAGAGGGCAAAGGCAGTGTCATTCATCCAAGCTGTCCCTGGCACCAACGTGGTGAAACCCCTGTGGGGTCCCTAAGTGCTGAATGGGATTTAGCCCTTGCTTTGGCAGAACTGATGAAAGACTCTGTGCTACCACGTATAATTCTGGTTATGGCTTTACATGCTCTGAATTACTGAGGCACCATCGAGAGCATTCTCAAAGCCTTCTTCTTAGGAAGAACTTGTAGAAAAAGGTCATGATGCAGGGCGATTGCTTTGGCAAAGTTATTCCCAGTATCACACCTACTGACCTCTGCACTCTGCCTTCTCGCCTTTATCTTGTTCTTCTGCTTTTTCATGTAGTCAGCATTGAAATGTGCAAAGGCATATTCCACCAGTGCAGCAAAGACAAACACGTAGCAGATCCAGAAGTAAACGTCCAGTGCCTTGATGGCAGAGGCTCGTGGCAGCGAGGATCGGGCACTGACCATCAGCGTGGTCATTGTAAGAACAGTGGTTATACCTGCAGGGTAGCAGCAGAGAGAAATATATGCACTAACATACATAAATGTATTTATTAATATGAGGCTGAGGATTATTTTCACAGTAAAAGCCCCTTAATACTGGGGCTCCTGATTTTCAAAACAGGGGAACTTGTAAAAAAAAAAGCATTTGTATGACTAAGGCAGCTTTGAACAACTTATCCTTGGTTTTGTCCTAAATAGGAGAAACAAAACCCAAAGAATTAACCCCCAAACACTTCTACGTCTGGACTGGCAACCCTTACTCAGACAAACAGACCCACAAGCTGCAGGAACACTTTTTTTGTCACTGTCCCTGTTTGTTCAAATCAATTCTTTCATTTCTCTCACTGTCATTACTGCTTTTAACCCTCCCTAGGTGGTTATCTGCTGTTCCTCAATGAGACAGCTGCTCTGATAACATGACAGAAATTAAACCAGGAGGGAAATCCTTCAAAGGACTTCTGCAAATGTAAACACAGTGGTCATAAACACACCTTAATGAGGATTACCAGAGAGCATAATTACCACTTGAGCACTCCCTTCCCCTGGGTCCCCCAAGCCACCTGTTTACCTAGTGACACCCTGGCAGGCACAGCCGACTGGCTGATCCAGAAGGACACCCACGACATGGCCACCAGCAGGATGGAAGGGACATAAGACTGGATGATGTAAACTCCTCGATTTCGCCGAAGGTGGAAGTGGAGACTGAGCCTGGGAAACTGACCTGCTGGAAAAGAGAGCAGGCAGAAAATATTCTGGCTGTGTGAATTACAGTTAAATTGATATTAAAAATGATATTTCCTATAATGACACAGAGCTACATTCTTTAACATCTTCTGGACAATGATCATAAAAAGCTTTTTTGAATGCTGTTCGATTGATGCTTCATAAACCCTGCACGAGGTACTGCAGCTTTCATCAGCTAAGAATAGGTCAAATGATTTGTCTCAGGTCATATCAATGCCAGATCTGAAAATAAAATCATGAGTCTTCTCAAATAACAGTATTGCTTCAAAATGTGTACTGCCTTATCATCTGCTGTAGAAAGTCCTCCAGATACTAAATTTAGATTTTTTAAAAGGCCAAGTTAATTTCAAACTCAAAAAAGAGCTTAGAGGAGATGTGCAGCATAAATGAGAATCTGAATACATGAAAGAGGATGAAAAATCAGCAGGAAAGAAATGACTCCAATCTTGTACAAACATTGCAATAAGCCCAGTGATAGACATACACACCACTGACTTCTACGGGGTAGAATTAGACTGATCTGACTGTACGTCATAAGCTTCGTAACATCAGGGCTAATGGAAATTTTTCTTGATCTGAAGTTGCAAATTAGGTCAAGAAAATGTGAGCTATACCTCAAGTGCTTTTTATCAAGTGCTGTCTGGCTACTCCACGCAGTATTTTGTCAAGCAGAGAGAGCTAAAGGACAGAACGTGCTACAGTGGCTACCTGGAGACTCAGCAAAGGATGGCACTTCTTACAAGTGGAAGATGAAGAAAACTCTTATCAGAAACCTGACAGGTTCTTAAATTAGTTACTTAAGAAGAAGGATTTTCTATTATAGATAGAGGAGGTTTCTCTCTGCAGGAAAAAGTCAGATACTGTCCCTGAATTGAAGAAAGATTCTGTTACCAGATTTGAAGTTCATAATTTCTGTTGTGAACTGGTAATTGGTAATTGTGAATTGAGCAAGCTGCAGCTTATCCAGCCCATGGATCTCGTCCTGGTTTTCTGACCAGTGGTAGACAATGTCCTCTGAAGAGTAGCCATCTGCCAAAAGAAAGCTGAATAAACACAAAGTTCAAGGGAGAAATGAAGATCTTAGAGAACTCATAGTGGAAGTTCTCTAATTCCTGTGCTGTGCTGATTTCCACCAGACACGTTGCAAACGTGCTGAGATTCAGTCTGGATAATTCTCTCTGCTTTGGAGAGGTGTAACGCACCAGGGACATGACAGAAAGGGGAGCTATGAATGAGGGGATTTATGTAATATGCAAATCCACAGGAAATCAATCTTTCCTAGTTTTGCTGTTCATTGACAACTTGTTACTAAAGCATCCATTTGTTTAAAGAGACTTTATTTCAGTTTGTTTCACTGAAATTAAAACCCTCAAATTCAATTAAAATATTCAACCCCCACCAAAACTCCCTGCAGAACTCACTGGGAGAGAGAATGAATTGCTGGGGCACTGTCTGCTGCCTCTGCATTTGGTGATTACATAAGTAAAACTGTAGATTGCTATTTTTGACAAGATAAAATGGTATTGTAGTTAACTGCCTAGAAAACAAAGTCAGTAACAAAAAAGTAAAGGAGCAACTTGCATCAACAGGCCAAGGGATCTGCTCAGGATCTGCTATTCCCAGATCTCTGGAACCCTCAGGACCTGTAGGCTCCTTGATCTAAAAACCAGATTAATTTTCCCTGCCTGGGTGGTCCCTGCTTGTGTCAGTGGTGATTTTCATTCAGAACTATTAATGCTCATGGGAATTACATGCTGATCATAGATTAAATACAAGTCGGATAAAATATAAATTCATTCTTCACCCTCCTTTGTGATTACAAACGAATTAAGCCCATCCATGCAGTATTCTGATGGATTTCTGTGTAACTGATACAGGAATGCCAAGGCAAGTTAAAGAGCTACGTGAAGGTTAGTCACAATGGCATTCATTAAAAGCAGGGAAATCTTTCTTTTTCCTATTTTCTCATAAATTAAAAATAGCACATCACATTTTGCCTGTGGGCTTTTCTACTTGTTCTCACTGGATTTGATAAAAACCTCAGTAATGCCAGTGACTGTCACAACTGCACAAGGTTTCACATGAAGCACAAAGTTCCAGACATTTGTCAGCAGGACTGTACATTGTTCATCATCCCTAAATCAAATCCTGGAGTTTTGGGTTGGACCAGGGTCGAACTGGTATTGAAAATTCTAATGCCCAACACAGGGAATGTAGAATTTCTGTTCATTCTAAACCCCAAGGCACCCTTTACATTCCACTGACTAAAGCAGCATCCTCCCAGCCAACTCCATCTATCTCAGTGCCATATATGCAGGCTTTACACAAAACACAGATGTACTCAGCCCTTACAGCTCTCCAAATCCAACATGCATTCCTGCTCATCCATTGGATACTTGGAAAGGTCCATGTCACAGGCCACTGTTGAGGTAATCCTGTTTGGAGCAACGTGAACACCAGTTAGTTACATTCAGAGCTTTTTCCTCAGAACTCAAAAGACTGAGTGGAAAACTTTGAAACCTTAATACTAACAAAGGAAACTGTTTTCAAAGTCCTTATGGCTGTTGCCTGAGTCTGTGGGAAACCCAAAGGCAGAGGGAATTGAAGAAAGGTCAAGTGACTTGTCTAACGTCAGAGGATTCTGCAGCTACTGATGATGATAAAAGGATTTTCTGGTTCAATCTCCTCCCTTTCACTGTCCCCAAGATCACTACCAATACCTTAAGGGGGACTTTGGACTTACAGTTTCAAAGGTGCACATTCATTATTTTTTAGAACATTACACAATTAACTTTCAATATAGTTACTGAGTTCCAGGCACAGCCCTCTTTCAAAGTAAGAAATGCTATTTTGTCTGTGTGAATGATGGGGAAACTGAGCCTAAATCAGGCTCACAGTTCCCTTGGAAAATAGGGAGAGAGTGGAGAACAGAATCTTTGCTCTGTATTTAGCACCTCCCTGCCTGGTGACCAAAGCTATGAGAGGCTTCTCTCCCAGTGAGGGCATTCTGGACATGATCAGTGACAAAATGAGTTAGTGCTGCCAAAGAGACCTTCCTGACTTCTCCTTATAAAGAAAAGGATAGGAGATACGAGCTTTTCTTCCATTTTTAATTAATAATTATTTTAGGAAATCATCCTAGGAAAGCTGAGTGATTACAGAATATTCAAAAAGTTAACACACAACAGAGTACACTTGTACTGTTTGTCACTCACCTGATGCTGTATAAAATGACTCCATCTGGCTGGAGCCTGATAAGTTTGTTTTCCACAGTCACATCATGGAACCAGGCAGACTTGGCATTGACTATGAAAGTATCTGGCAACCAGAGCTTGTCCACAAACCTGCTGTCCAAGCCCAGGGTTTCGTTGGTGTGGTTGTAAGACAGGCGGTCGTCTCGCCAGCTCTGGTGCAAAAACACTGTCATGGTGTATTCCTATGACAAGAGAATTGCCAGTTAAGAAGTGATGCTGACAATGATAACGTTTTGGAACTTGGCCAAAAATCATTGTCTTAGCCTAGAAGTATATTATTTGCTATCAGTGCAAATACATATTTTTATACTTAGTCAACCAGGGAGCTGCCCAAGCATTTGAATTTCAGTCATATGCTCCTTCCATGGATAAGCACAAGATATAAAAAAGTGATTCAATATCAATGTTATATAGAACACATTGCAAGAGTTGCATAGGTCTTAATGAAAAAATCCGTTTATATAGCTCAATAAACACAACTTTTGGTTTTGAACCTTTGCTTTTTTTAAAGCAAAACTAAAAAATCTGATACCATACCATGTTCACTTCTGAGATGTGGTCAATGCTGGCTACTTCGATTGCCAGAGCAACATTAACAGGAGGACCTGAGAAAAAATGTTTGAATGGGGTGATTTACATCATCATAGTACCCATAAAAAGTCAATGACCCCAGACTGTTAATTCTTTCAGACAGAGTGAGTTCACTAAAGTGTTTCCCATTATAAAGTACACTCTTAAAGCAAGAGTTTTAAATCTTTTACCGATTGTGCCCTCAATTTCCAGAAGCACACCTCACTTCAGTGATAAGGGACACAAGATAAAATCACAACTACTGAAAACTATGGAATCCTTTCTGGAAATCACATTATCTAGTTTAAGACAGCATGACTTCAAGCAGATGCAGAAATTATCACTATTTGATGAAATACAAAATTCCTTCAACTTAGATGTCAACAATTTAGGAACTGCATCAGAAGCCTGTCTTGCTGTTGAACCGTCTGTCTCTTGTCAAAATCAAGCAAATTGTTGTTTTTTTTTTTTCCCAGCACCCAAGTAAAAGATAATCACAACTTTTTAATCATTTAAAGTATGAAGTTCACATAAACATCAGAAGGATTGTAAGAACCAAAGAGAAATCATTTATTCTCCAAGTCTCACCTCCAATCCCAGGCCTGAAATTTCGTGCATACCCTTTCATCAAATCATCCAGGTTGGGCAACCAGGAGATTTCGATGTTGGAACCTATGTAATCTCCGATGTCACTCATAGCTCTGGGTAAAGAGAATAAGTGTCTTAAAATTTCCCATGTTTACAAACAGAAGAATGACAGAAAATGGAAGTTATTGACTTATTTTACACCAGAGATCACCTACAGTAGAATCAGCTATATTGGAGATTTTTATATGTAGGAAAACCATTTCAGGTATTTCTGTTTAAAACAAAACAAATTTCAGGCAAGACTATGGCCTCTTTAAGTACAAGCACATACTTTAAAAAGTTTCTTTCTTTCTAAACAAAGTAGGAAAACTAGATTTAGAAACTTAGAAAAAGCATGAGGGAAAGCAAGATACTTTGTATACGGCCTAAAATGCATCTGTGAGCGCTGAAATGCAGCTGTGGCAGCTTCTTACTATGGAACAGCTGAGATCAAGAAGGCTGGTGTATTGTCAAATGTGAGGGGAAAACAGGAAAAACTGCACATCTGGAATCTGGAGAGCAGGCAGCAGGTTTTGGTTGGGAGAATATGTGTTGCTGTGGGATCTGTGCTCATGGTCCAGCCCCTCCCAGCAATCAGGCTCCCTCTCTCAGTTGCATCTTTTTGCCAGCCCAGTGATGCTCCCTGAAGACTTTAGCCCAGGGTCTTGTTGCCATTTGCCAGCACCTGGCAGCCGCCAGCCCCTCAGCCCTGGCACAAGCAGTGACGTGGGTATTCCACCATCTCTTGCAAACAAAGACAAGGTTATGTTGTCTTCATTGTCTGTTAAACCTGGCGGACTCCAGTTGAAGATCTGTGCCTGCTCCTCTGTGCCTGTGCCTGTTCCTCTCGCTGCACTGGGATTGACAGGGCAGGAGGAGATAAATGAGGGGCTGGGACAACGTCTGCCACCCCTATTTGCAAAGAGAAGAATTGCCAGTGCTTTGAGAGGGCCTGTGACTGAGTGCAAGTACTGGATCAAAGCTGCCTGAGCACTGGTTTAGCATCCTCCACTGCACCCAGCTATAAATACGGCATTTGAGAAGCACCTATGCCTTGTAACAGAAGAGAAATGGTTAAACATCCATGGAAGGCTGCAGAGTAATACACCACAAATACATTCTGCCTTGGTACTTACATAACTTTCTTAGAGTGTTCATGTGACATTGACCCACATAAAGCACATGGTTTTTCTTTCCAAAATATGCCAGCCTGGGCATTCAGCTCAGCACAAGCAGTTATTGCCAGCACAGGAACAGAGTATCCTACAATAACCAACTCTTCCTCTCACAGCAGACTGAAAGAAAAACTTTTGATTGCCCTGGTCTTAAAATTCTTGCCTGGACTCAATTATATAAGGAAGGAGTTCTGGGATTACAATGTGAAAATGTAAGTTTTGAGCAGCAGAGACACTGAAGACTTGCATTAGCAGAGCTGTCAAAGCTTATGTGACCTCACAGCACAGGGACACTGTTCCAAGTGGAACTTCGTTAGTTCCCAGTGAAATGTTATGTTAAACTGCATTTATAAGATTTCCATGCCATGAGCACACTGTTGTATGTTCATCTCAAATTACCATCCCAGCTATGGCTCAGGTCCCTCTGTCTCTTCTGAGGAAGGATCTTGGAACACTCCAAGACAAGTTTTCAGCTACATTAATTGGAATAACATAATTGATTTAGACAAGGGCTTTGAAGATTTATAACAGATGTCGACAGAGGTTTTTTCCTTCTTTATTTGGTCTCATGAACTATATCAACAACTCTTTCTATCAGACTGCTGGTCTTTCAATCATCCAACCATCATTATTTACTTTATTGTAATGATAGCTTTATAATAAGTTTGTTTAAAAACATACTTATTTGTGACTTACAAGTCTCAGCCATAGGCATGGAATGGTGTTTCTAATCAGTAAAATGTCAGAGCTCCTTTTATATGTAAAGAATTGTACTCCATGTCTTTTCCTAATTAGAGTAAATAACTACAACACTCTTGAATGAATATATCTGCTTAAAATATCCTTGCTTTTTCAATAGAAGGTGTTGCTTTTCAGCTTCTGTTGCTAAAACAGCAACCAAGTTCAGTAAAGTGTTTTGAAAACAGAATTCAAGTCAGAAGGTGACAGCACTGGAGTGATGTGTCCTGTGTGCCTGATCACGTTTTGACAAAGCACTTGGAGTGCAGCAGTTCTCCTGTGTCAGGATTCTATTTTAATGGCATTAAGGAAAGCCGTGGAGCTCAAAGGAAGTTAAAATGATGAGAGTCGGGTTAAAGACTGAGGGCTACAGCCTGCCATGTGTTTTAAGCAGATTACAATCTAGAGGGAGTTTTACTTAAATATCCATGACACAATTAAAATAAATCTTGTTTCTATTATTAATAAAGCCTTAGGGTCAGATCATCAGTGTAACAAATGTGCTGAAGTTAGTGGAGCTATATGCACTTCATACCAAGGGGGTTATTAAAGTATTACAGCTGAAATAATTTTATGGCTCGATTTACCATGTGGTGATAACTCCTTTGAGTCATTCCCCTCGACTTCTGCACATCTCATCCCGTGCTTTAAAGTTACACGAAGGATGGTGGGAGAATTTCATTCATCCTTGATAAGCAGTTGGGATTATATATGGCCTAAAATATTATTCATTATTGTACCTGAAAAAGGAAGACCAGCATAGAAAAGATGCATTGGAAGGGATTAACTTTTCATAGCGTAAGCAGTAAAGATGAAAAGAAAGGCAACTACTATTAGTTGATTCAGCAACTTCATGTCCCAGTGTAAGCTGCTGTAAAGCTAGTTTTAATAAGAAAAAGGACTTTGTAAAATTAAGGTATTGATTTGTCAAATCCAAGGGGTAAAAGAGCTCCTCAAAAGCTTCTCTTCAATTTTCACCAGGCCAGCATAGGGGGCCTCACTGGCTGAATGGCAACAGTCCTGAGGACATCCATCCCTCTGGAAGTCATTCCCACATCTAAAGCTGAGGGAGATGATCCACACTCTGACTCTGTACACATCTCATTTCAAGCAGATATTTTTGAGAATATATTTGCATCCGTCCATTTCTGGAGCACTGGGAGGACTTCAACTGAGCTCATTGAAAATAGATTATTGCTGTCAAAACCATGAAAGCAATGGTGAGTTCTCCTCATAGACAAAGGGAAAGGAAATCCCCACTGATAAACTGCACAAACTCATGGAGTTCCCCTTTCCCTAATATTGACACAGGTTAGGGAAAGCAGCTCCAAGCAATGAATATCACATGACAGAGCGAAGAAATGCATCTATTTCAGAGCTAAGTACTAGCAGTTCTAGAATAAAAAGTACTCATATCCCAAAATCCTTCCTATCCGGGCTGACATCTCCCTCCCAGCTGCTGCAGGACCAGCACATTCTACTAATGTGGAGTGATCTGGGGGAGAAACATCAATCAACTTGGACAGCACATCTTTAAAGGGCTTGTCAGACAAGTGAGACATTAGCTGTCTTCCAGAACACTGCTTGAAAACAGTTGCTAGAAGTTTATCAATATTACTAGGAAATATCTGGTATTTAAATCACACCAAGGCAAGAGGCAATCTGTAAGTTCCATGTGAATGAGAGCACAACAGCAGCTGAGCAAGGGATAGTATTAGCAATTTCATTTTTGCACAGGAGTGCCAAAATCTCTGGGAGCTGTGCAAAAAGCTCAGCATCTTCAAGTCAGTGGCCAGTGGGACACTGATGGAGGCCACACTTGTCAGGAGGGTGCACTGACCTTCTGACAAATTCATAGAGCAGTAAGATGGAGAAAATCACTTTTTGCATCTTCTGTTTCTTCTTTAGATCTGCTAACCTGATTCTTTTGGGGATTGTGACATCGTTGTTATATGAATCTTTTAACCTGGTAGATGGAAAAAACAGTTTGACTGGAGGACTGGGATGGAGTACATTTCATTTTGATAAGCATTTGGGACAAATGTCCCAGATGTCCTCACCACTGAAGAAAACTTTTCCTTGGGAAAAAGACAAGGAATATCCTGCAAGGTCAGTGAACAATCTGACCTCTGCCAAACTCCAGGATTATCCAGAGCAGTATGTGTGTCCTTCCCATCTGCCATTCCTGACTCTTAGGGAAGCTCACTGTAAATATGTTTTGTATTTTGAAATGTAATTGAAAAAGCATTAGGCTTAATTCATGGCAACCTTTAGAACATCAAAGCCTCTCTGGCAGTTTAAGCTACAGAAAATGGACCACTCTTTGCATACATTCACGTGTTAAAGCTGCTCTGTTTCCACGAATAGAAGTGAAAGGCTTAGGGAGACACACAGCAGAATGACAATTAAATGCAAGGGTATAAAAGTCACTTAACAGAGTAGAAGCTTAAATATAAGATATACACCTATTTTAATTAGAGAATTAAAATCTCTTTCAGTAAGGAATTACAAAGTACAGATGCACACCCCAAAACTCCTATCAGAAGTGTCCTTTCCCCACTCAAATGAAGAAATATTTCCCCAAGTGTCCTTCTGCAGATGATCTCATTCACTATGGCACATTTATTATTGCAGCATCCACAGCATCTCAAACCCTGATACAATAGTGGAAGCCACAGTCTTTGTCCCAAAGACCTGTCAATCATTTACATGCCAAATTCCTTGCCACTAATCACTGTCTCAAGCAGATCAAAACACACCGTTTTTAAAAAATGTTTACCTGACAAAAATGTGCTGACTTAGGTTGAATTTGGCTCATTCACTTCAGTCAAATAGCACACATGACAGAGAAATTGCTTCACACACAGCTAAAGCACCCTGGAAGGGTATTCAGAAATGCTGTGAGAAAGCAGCCTGCATATATCCCCCACATCCCTCCTCTTCCAAACCATAACATTATTTTCATTGGTAGTTTGGCCTTTGGGAAGTCTTTTGTCTCTTTTGTCTTACTGGTGCATTTTGAAATCACGAACATGTTCTTCCTTTTTGGAATATGTTTTTCTTACACCTGTCAATATACAGTGCACAGAACTCAGGAGCAGAGAATTAAAGGGGGTTGGATGGCCTCTATCATCATAATTGTGAAACAGATTGCATTTAGAAAACAAAATCAGAGCCTTAAAATGAAGCTATTGGCAGTTTTGGCCATTAATATGCTGCTATTCATAAAAGGATCTCGTACCAAAAGTATTTTTACTAATGCAAAGATAAAATTTCACTTTAGTTCTGCTTAACTGATCCAAAGTACAAATTTAAGCAAGGCTACTCCCTTTTTTCAAGATTAAACAGTGTTCTGCCATAACCACCCTGAAACCTGAATCCAAGCACAGCAGCTTTCCTTGATCATGGAATGTCTCACACTTCGGCATATTTGGAAAACTACAAACAGAACAGTTGGAATTTCAGAAGTTAGAATGTGCCTTGCCTGAGCCTGCCATGAGTAGATGTATTCCTAACAAACAACTCATCACTATTGTGTAACTGGAGAAAGAAAGACAACTAGGAAATGAATAACAAAATAAATAATGTATACAACAAATTAGAGGTTGCACATATCCTGGCAGTTGCTGTGCCTAGGAGCAGACCTTGAAGACAGAGGCTGAGAAGACTGACTCTTCCTTAAAAATCTCTATTTTTTGTTCTTATATACTCAAATATCACTTTTCAACCCACAGCCTCAATGCTAATCCAAGTGCAGAGGGAGAAACAGGATCATTGAAATTATGGGCAAGATCTGGGTGCCCTTAGGCAATAAGCAGTATTTCCTCTGCCTTCACTGTAACACTGGATTGCTTCAGAGTCTGAGGATGTCAGGATCTGACCCTGGATAACAGATTCAAGGTCACAGGATAAATCATTCTGTCAATCCTGACTAAGAGCAGTTGACTTGACACTTTCTCTAAGCAAGATTCTTTTCCTTCCCAGGGAAAAAAAATCAGATCTCCCTGATTAATTCCAAAACCTCTAACAACAATGTTATGTTTTACTACAGTTACCACTTTGCCTCTTCCACTCCTCTGAAGCTATTAAGGATGTCTATGAAGCAGATGTTAGACCCCTTGATGCCACAACCACCCCTGCTCTGGGGGGTGTAGTCATGTTTTTACATGCAGCAAGTTCTTTTTTACTCCCCCCTCTATTTTCATTGCGTAATCATGGCAAGCTTTCTCCACATCCAGCCTCCAGATCTGGAGAGAATAAGAATATACCGAGACCGTTGCTGGTTGCCTAGCTAACACCTTCGGAGGGAATGTGACTGAGAGCTGCAAATATATGTCTTTCTTTACAATTTATTGTTTAAAGAAATGGTTTGCGTCCTCCAAACATTTTTTGCCCTAAGATCTCTGACAGTCTCTTCCTGTTAACTCAAGTTCAGGAGACTTAATGAACACATTAGAAAGGAATGGTTGTATTTTGGGGTTTTAATGGTACCTATGGAGGCCCTAAGCAAAGCTATTCGGCTCGTACCCCGCTGGTTGTGCTGGGGTTTATGGAAGAGTTTCATGTTCAAGCAGGCCCCTACAGAGCTGCTGGAGGGGCTGAGGCTGAGCTGGGATATGCAGTGCCTTACAAAAAGTGATTGCCCCCAATTTAGAGTAAGTGCCCTCGGGAAAAGGCTTCCTGGAGCGTCCTGTTAAAAACACAGCCCTTGACTACGCCAGGAAACTGCTGCTCAACTGGCAGAAGTGCATCCTCGGCTAGGGAATGAAGAAAGAAAAAACTGAAACAGATGAGGCACATTAAGGAAACTCTTCAGTCAAGGGCCCTTTTTCTCCTGAACACTCACTCAAAGCAGTCGTGGCCCGTAAGTGCAGAAAGCATCCCTGGGCAAAAGTGGGAGCCCCAGCCAGAGCTGGCATCACTCAGTCCAGCTACACCGAGAGAACGGCTGCCTGAGGCCAGTCTAAGAAAGAATGATAAGATGTTTTCTTACCTGATACACCTGTGCTGCTGGGTGCACAGTAGAATCAAGGCAGGAAAAACCCAGGTAAGAAATTCCATTTTACTCCCATTTATTAGGCAGCAGCGACCAAAACCCAGGATCCCTGGCTCTCCTGGCAGCTCCAAAGCTCCAGTGGCGTTGCCATCCTTGCCTGCTGCGCTAAGTTGAGGCTGAGTTTAAAGCGATGGATGGTTGCTCAGCAGCAGCAGCCCCCACAATCTCCACAGTGCCCGGGAGCCATGCAGGCAGCCCGGCACGGGAGCAGGGAGCAGGGCAGCTCTCCTCTCCTCTCCTTCTCCTCTCCTTCTCCTCTCCTCTCCTCTCTTCTCCTCTCTTCTCCTCTCTTCTCCTCTCTTCTCTTCTCCTCTCCTCTCCTCTCCTCTGCGGGTGGCTCAGTCCCGCCCGGCTCCGCTGCCCTGCTCCCGCATCCCTCCCCT
>VZRO01001069.1:305804-366354 GCA_013397915.1 Daphoenositta chrysoptera | reverse complement strand
CAGCGCGGGCGGGCGGGCCCGGGGCCGTGGGGAGCGGGGCCGGGCCCGGCCCGGGGAGCCGTGAGGGGACGGCGCTGCGAGCACCGCGCCTGCCCCGGGCTGTCCTGGGGGAGGGCTCGGGCCTTCTGCCGTGCTGTGCATCTCGGCCTAATCTACCCAAAACTTTGGGAGTTGGAGCCACACAGCCTCACAACGCGGTGGTTTGGCTAAAAGCGTTGGGGCCGCTGCTGCATCGGCAGCTCGTTTGATGTTTGTGCCACTTCCTGTGCCACCAACATCCCTAAATCAATCGTCGGCCAGCGTAGGACTCTTGCTTGGCTTTAAGGTGATTCCTATCATTTACTCATTCCTCCATACTTCAAATCGTGGGGTGTGTTTTCTCTGCTCCTTAACTGGAGAAAATAGACACTCTTCTAGTTGATGGTCTTGAGTTCTGCAGAAGGATTTACATAAACGCACTCAAAGCTGAGCCACCTTCGTTAAGATTAATCATATGTCCAAGTCTCTCTGTGAGTAAGATGTGAAATGCTCAACCATGTGGTAATAACTCATTCTAGATGACATGCAGAATTTACTGAATTCTGATAAATTGTAACAACATTTGGGAACAGTTTATTGTATATTGGAGAACTCCACAAGACTCAAGAGCAAATAGTGTTTGTTGGAGTTGTGCCCAAATCATTTGGGGTGAAGTCATTGTCTAAGTGGATAAAATACATTCAGAAGGTCGGTTTTATTACTGAGCTGATTGCTATTTAAAAAAAAAAAAAATGGCAGAGTCCTTGCTTTTTGCTAAGAGATTTATTTTAGTTGATACTCAAAATGTGTAACTAGCACAGAGGTGTGTGGTTGTATCCAGTTATTTCACATGCATTAAGTATGTACTGAATGCTGTGAATTCACCTCCAGAGATAGTCACCACTACTGCAAGTTGTTGGAGGTTTGATGTGTAAAACATATTCTTCTTTTTATCAGCCTGGTCATTTGGAAAGAACTGTCAGCATGGAAGATCATGAGATCAGTTATAGTGAGGGAGAGCAGCAAATATCTCCTCTAGTGTTTCTAGAGGAGGAAGAAGAAAGAGAAGAGGAGGAAAAAGAAAGAGAAGAAGAGGAAGAAGGAGAAGATGCAGCTCATCAGCTCCCTGATGTGGAAGAACACTGGGAAGGTGAAAATGAATTGTTTTGATAACTCACAAAAAACCTGACATTAATGTAAGCTTAATGTAAGATAAACATGTTAGATTGTTGGCCAGAACCTGACAATACATTATCCTCCCTTGTCCCCCTCCCTGTTCTTTCTGGGATTTTCCCACATAAGTGGGATTCTTGGTGACACTTCCACATGAAGGCAGAGAACATTCTCCTGTTCATTTGCAGGTGTACAAGAGTCCTGTGTGTTTTGCCATATGAATTTTTTAATGTACGCTGCAGTAATGCTATAAAATGTCATCTCTGATTCTCCACGCTGTGACTTGACAGCAAGTATAGAAAGCTTTGCATTTTAAAATTCAAAGTGTCTTTATTAAGCTGTTTATTCAATATCTGCTAGAATATGACCTGGAAGAAGAGCTGGCTGGTGATGGCAAGACAGAAAACAAGGACACTTCTGAAGATGTTGGAGACCAGTCTGATTCTAGCACGTAAATACCTTGTTCCAGTTCAAACAAGAATTTCCTCTGTGGTGTTGAGTGACCAGCTGTGAATGACATGTCTTAAACTAGTTTAAAATGTTCCTGTTAAAACTGTAAACTTTTGTTCAGGAACACTAAAACTGCAAACCCAAGGAGGGATGAAGAGGAGCCACAGGCATTTTAAAACAGACACATCATTAGTGCATTAAATGAGGGTATAAATGTTCAACATCAGATAACCAAGTCTGAAAATCTGGGCTTAAGTCCATGCATGCAAACTTTCTGTGCAGTTTGTGTTCATGTTTTTCCTTATTTATAATGGTCTTATTTGTAACAGTTCTGCTAGAATAAAACAGAAAGCAAGGATATAAGGATGTCATACAAACTTCACACAACTACAATTTCTCATTATGTTTCTTTGTTAATTGTGTGTTCCAATTCAAAGGCAAAGCTCAGAACACTGTTTGGGCAGCACTGGTAACATTCAGCCTCTGAAGTCTGCAGACAAAATTCGCATATCAGTCTCACAGAGGAACCTCCAATTGCTCGATGACATAGTCTGGGAAAAGGAACTGGCAGTCCAAAAAACCAGGTTAGTGTTTGAGCAAACATAATCCATCAGCACAAATCACCAGCAAATACTGAGCTACTGTATCAGTCATAAACACTAGAGTTTATATCTGACAGGTATCCTGGCTGGGAATCTTGCCCCCAAAAAGAAGAGTTTCACTGGGGAGAGAAAAGAACCTACAGAATGTAAATGCTGTGTTTGTTTCTTGCAGTGACACGCTGAGTGCCTGTCGGCTGCGGAGCAAGATGCTGGCAAAGCAGCTGGATCATGTAGACATGGAAATAGAGAGAGAGGAGGAGGCTGGCAATGTGTAGGTAGAGAGTATTTCTGGATACCAAGGATTACAGGCATCCACTATGTTCATCTGTGTGTAATTAATGAGATAAGAGCAGAAAGAGGTGGAAACTTGGGAATGGGTAGGAAAGAGGCATATATTTTAAAATGTAACAGCAGGTATTAAATCAGCCTAGCCCACTGCTGTCAATTATGTCTGTCAGGGTCTCAGTCTTCTATTCAGTCTGATGAATCAAGGTGCTGTGGCACTCCTGGAGGTCATGGCTTTGCTTCTGGTGATTACTCAGTCAGGATTTATGTATATGTGTGTGCATATATTTTTATAAATACACACATACATGCACCATTTCTTTCTTGTGTTGTTCTGGAATGCAGGGATGCCTTTCAAGATTAGCTCTGCATACAGGAGCTGCTCTGAAACACTTGTGCTATCAAGTGGGAGGCAATTTACTGTACTCTTCACATTTGGTTTAAATAGAAAGCAGTGGGTGGCTTGTGTACCAGGAGCCAGAGGCTTGTGAACAAACTTTGCAGCTGCATTTCTAACCTGTGTTAATCTCCAGGTTAGAGCAGCGATGAATGAGAGAAAGGAAGGCAGGTTTAACTGCCAGAATGGGAGAGCTGCTTAAACAAAACTGATGAGTTGATGCAAATGAGCCTCCTGAGGTGGTGCAAGTGGGATCTCAGAGACAGTAACAAAACCCAGCAAAGACAGAAAAGCAGTGTAGTGTTCACACAGAGAGGTTTAGATGTGTGAAAAATAGCAATTCTCCCAATCTCTTGCATTTAGCAAGTGTCTAGTGGAGTGAGAAGACTTGATAGATTTTTGGCTGATGAAGTTCAAAGTCATTGTGTTTTAGTAATAATGCAAATCCTGGCTTCCATTAGCACTGCCAACACCAATACAGAAATGTTGAATTTAGAGGAATAACTGCAGGTAGAAGATCCAATTTTCATTTAGAGGATGGGAGTTTATGTTGAATACAGTCAGGCCACTGTCTGTGGATCCTGTAGTACACTGTCTGCTAGTTTTCCTGGGGAGAGAAGGAAAATAACTGTGTGGGAATGCTGCAGTTGTAGGCTAAGTGTATGGAATATTGTAATACCATTTTAAAAGCAAAATCGGTCTGGGTTCTCTAGGTTCACCTGCGCTTATCTTCATGAATAATACTACTTTTATCAGTTTGAGAAATTAATCCTTGCATTAAGCTACTGGTCAGTGCTTTTGAAATTCTCATCTGTTCCTTTCAACCAGTGTGTAAGAGTTTAAAGAAAGCTCTGCCTCCAGAATGGACACTTAGAAGGTTAAACAAGAGGCTGCATAAATTGCTTGGATTCTAAGGAATAAATCTCAGCCTCTGAGCTGTACTTTATTCTTGCTGATCTTGCAAGGGGGGCTATGTTGACGTTCCTTTGTGATTGTTTCTCTCTGATGTTACCAGTGCAGCCGTGTCCCGCCTGCAGGCCTTGAGCAGCCGACTGTGCTCTGAACTGGAGAGGGAGAAGGAGCTGGAGCTGAGAATTGCTTTGGCACTAAAAGAAAACTTGTAAGTGAAGGAATGAAAAAAGCGGGAAGGGAATCAATCTTTATTACATTCTTCATATGCTATTGGATGGATTGAAAAGTTAATCAATACAGAAATTGGTTGTAAATACTGAACTAAATCACTTGAGAGCAACTTTTAGCCTGCACTGTTCATTCCTTACAAAGTTGGGTGCTGTGGCTCAGTCCCCAAGTTAGTTTTGCCCATGTAAATAAAGTTTTGATTTTATTATGAGAGGTGCATAAATTGTGACCTAAACAGGTCTCATTTGAAATGTAAAATAAGCTGGACTAAAGTAAATCTGTCTGTGCATGAGCATAAATACTTGTAATTTATGTCTCGTAGCATTTTTATAGGGCATAAAGGAAAGGATAGAAAACGAGCATGATGGAGACTTTGTAGCAGTACTGTGTATTTTTATGCCGAGTTAAAATTGCTGCTTGTAATTGATTGTTCACACATAAAAAATTACTTCTTTATACCAGACAGAGTAAAACTGTCTTTTGCAGAAGGCAACAGGTGAGTGTGTTTGTATTTTGGTAGCACAGGTACATCACAGTACATCAAAAGAGGAACACAGGCACGAGCTTCTAGCTGTGATTAGCCAAGTGGTTAAGCAGGATACAGTGTGTTCTGCTGCAGTGTTGTGTAATAGCTTTAAAATGCTTGACTTGTTTATTGTGTGATTAGCAATACACAGAACAGATTAATGTACTCAGCCCTATCATATCTGGTTCCTTCAGCAAAACACAGAAGAATAAAAGCTATGGCCTGTCCCTGAAGTTATTTACTGTTGAATGAAAAGCTATTTTTAGAATTTTTCTTGGGTTTCATATTTTCTTCTGGGTAAATGGGAGAAACATAACCTCGGAGTTTATTTTTTTTTACCTTTTTTTGACCAATATTTTTATGTCTTTGAAAGGGATATGCTATTAGATATGAGCCTTAGTCTGGAACACCCATGTCAGTAAAAGGGTTTGATTAAAAATGTGTTTTAAAATAATAAAAGAAAACATGGTTACATGTTTGTTTTCCCCATAGAGCCTTCCCTACTCAATCTATCACCTTAAAGGGAAAGAATATCAATATTTCAGTTAAAACAACTCACACTTTGTTTTAAAGGTTTGAGATGTGGCAGACAGAAAATAAGCAGGGAAAATACAACATCCTCCGTGAACAACTTCAAAAAGATGAAGAGGAGCTGCAGATGCAATATCAGGAGGAAAAAGAAGTGAGGATTTGGAAGGAAAAGAAAACAGCCCAGCAAGCAGAAGGAAGGCGTCGGACTCGAGAGAAGTAAGAGCCTCTAAGTCAGAGCCTGCTGCCTTTCTTGTTTTATTGTCAGCCAATTCACTACTGCAGGTAGTTCAAACACTGGAGCTACTGTGTTCCTTAGCTGGGTGTGCTTCAGGAAAATTTGATGAGGAAATGGAATTAAAATAAGAATTGGTCACTGCCTTGCAGTTATGCAGGTAAAGATTTCTGATCTATGGGAATAAACTTGTTAATGAAAAAAACTACAAATGCAGGGGTTTTTTGTTATAGGAAATGGGGTTTATTGGGTAGGACTAACTGCCTGTGTCTGCAGTGCTGTTGGCCTCTAGGACCTTCTGGACTTGTGGTGAAGTCCATTGAGAGTTCCTGGAGCAAAAAGCAGACACCAGTGTGTCAGTTTGTGGCTTTTGTGAAGTTTATCACTTTGTCTATAATATGGGGGATGTGAGGAGCAGACAAATGTCCTCATTTCAGCACATATTAATAAATTCCCCAACCCCATCCTGAGGTCTCATTGTGTTGGAATCAAGTTTTCCTTAGTCGTGCTGCAACTGTTGGTTTGTCTGTATTTTGCAGAAGAGAAGAGGAAGCCCGGAGAAAATGTGAAGAAAGAAATAAAAAAATCCTTGAGGATGCCAAAAGGAATCGTGAGAAAGCAGTCTGCTTCCTGAGGCAAAGCATGGCAAGGTGGGGCTTCACTCACTTCCTGTTGTACATCCTCTGCTGGGCAAGACTTTATCCTCCAGTCTTTGAAAAATAATGATTTTTCTGCAAGGTGTGTCTTCTGTTGCACCTGGAAATCTTGTGCCAGGTACAGTGTAGCACTGAGATCTTATAGGGCACAAAAGGACCTGGAAAGAAGAAAATCCACTCACTGTCCTAGCATGGCCTCCAGATTCCCTGGAGCTGAAGGGATGGTCTTTGTCATGAGGGCTCTGACCACTTGGAGGCATTAATAATGATTTGAAGAATTTTATATATGTGTGTGTCATTAAGTGAAGTAGTATAACTAAAATCGATTTGAAACCTACTCTGTGCCATTCTGTGTCCCCTCAGAAATATGGTAAAAAATCATCAGTCAGGTCAATAAGCTGATGGGCCATTTCTTTGTGCTCCTGCTCCAGTTGATTTTAAATTAAATGTTCTTTCATAGGTTTATGTTTGTTATTACTCTGGTGTTGAATTGTTTTGCTGCTGAAGAAACTGAACATTTGTTACTTATTTTTACAGATACACAAATATATGCTAATATACAAATATTAGGACTTAATTGTAAAATGATGGAAGTAATTGTACTGTTCCTGTGCTGGTTTATTTTTATTAGATGATATGTACAAACTGATCATAATTAAGAAAAATTAAATCAAATAGATTTTTTTTTCTTGAAGAACATATCAATCGTAATTTTTTTTCCTAGTTTCCCACTGTATTAGCTGGAATACTCCCAGGTTTGATTCCTGCTCACGTATTTCCTTGTAGAGTTTTTAGGGTTTATTTTTAGTGTGGGTACATGTGCTTGGCTTGAAAAGTTTGCCACATAATGTTTAGATATTGGTTATATGAGCAACACCTGAATTCTTTATTTTAGCAGCCAGTCATATGTCATAACATGAAACACATTCTTCATATGCAAAATTTTAAAAAATTAAAGTTGTTGAGCAAAATATTTGAAAACCTGTTGGCACTTGGAGCTCGAGCGGTGCCGTGTTTGGAAGAGTCTCCAACTGTTCCCCTGTGCCCACACAGCCAGTGCCCACCAAACAGGGGTTTCCAGCAGCACTGCCTGGGGACATTGGCAATTACTCCTTGTCAGCTTAGACATTCAAATCCCAAGAGCTTTCCAGGATGTGAGCCTGAAAGATTTTACTTTGCTTACAGAATTCATGAAAAAAATGCAAAGGAAGAAGTGAAAGCTCAGGAGCATATGGAGAGAAGGATACAAGCTGTGCTTTCCCTGAAAACCAGCATCACTTCCAACAGGGTACTGCTGCTGGGCTGGGATGGGAATGAAGTCACTGACTTGGGAGACTGCTGGGTTCTGATGAAAGTCATGTCAGTTTTCCTTGCAGAGCTGTGTGGTGATTTTTGATCAGATCACTGACCAAATCTCTTAAAACTTGGGAGAGTTTAACCATTGGAGGGATAACATGTGATCTGTGTGGGCAGGTTTTGACACTTCTGCTGATGCAGTTTATTCTGTCAACAGTCTAGTTGTTCTGGGAGGGAAAGTCTCTGGGAAATAATGCATACTAAAATAAGTTCTCTGGAAGTTCAGCCAGAAGGATTTCCAGTTATTTGGATCCCAATGCAGAAATATTCCACATGGAGAAAACATATGGAAGAAAAACAGTTATTTAAGAATTTAAATAGTATAAATTAGGAATTTCTGAGCTATGCTGCTTTGCTCTTCTATTTATGTTCTGTAGAATCTGAGGGAATGATCTTAATTTAATCCTGATTTATTTAGAACTGTTAACTTTTCACATTCCTTCACTGAGCAGCATCCCAGGGGCAGGCTGGAAAGGTAGAGAAGTAGCCTGGACCTCATCAGAGCTTTCTGCATCTCAGCACCCCATGACTACAGAGAATATTACAAACAATACCTTCTGCTTCAGAGACATCCACCACAAATGTATACTTGGATAAGGGGACCAACATTAGATTCTCTGGTTTATATTCTTTAATATGTGAATCAAATATGTAAATGGTTTGTGTGACTTTCATAGGAAAAGCTCCAAACTCTGCAGATTTTGAACAAAGCAAAGGCCTTGGAGGCAAAGAAGGAGGAGATGAAAATGAGGGAAGCCATCCTAGCAAGAGGAGGCAATGTTGTCAGGGAAATTTTTCTCCATAAACGACAACAAGAACATGAAAAAAAGGAAGAGTAAGTGTCACATCCATATCAAACTCTCCCTGCTCCCCGGTGCTCATGCAGGAATGTACTGGAGCTCAGTCAGATCCTGAAGGCAGAACATCTCTTATGGTGCCTGGAGGGAGTGAACTCCCTCTCCCACTCTGTGTGTGACACTTGCAGTCTGTTCTTCGTGCCCTGAACTCCTGCCTTGGGGTGTTCAGAGCACCAGAGCTCTGTGGGTGTTCCACGATCAACTCCTCCAGCAGGGGAGTTCAGTGACCCTGAACTGGAAATGTGAAGTAACCATCCTTCTTCCTCCCCTGAACACTGTGAAAGTCTGTATCAGTCTTCTAAAACACTGTAACTGAGTATATTTAGTCTGCAAAAATGTATAAACAGCCTCTGAATCACTTGATGTCTTGGCACAAATTACCACTGAACCCAACTTAAAGACTTGCTGTTTAGCTTAAAGGCTCCAAGGGAACTGGGTTGTAGTTAATAGTATTGGTAAACAACCATGGTTGGGTTAATATTTCTTACAACTCTGGATTACAGAGCTTTTAGAGAACTGCAGAAGTCAAGAAAAATGGAGATTGTGTCTCGAATTTTGCAAGAAAAAGCTTCTATTCAGAAGCAGAAAAAAAGTCAGTCCCCTACTAAGGCAATTAAGGCTCGTGGTAAACTTGAGGATCCTTTACTGCAGAGAAGGGAAGCCTGGCAAAGTGAGGAGACCTGCAAACATGCAGATGGAGAAATATCACAGGTAATGAAAGGCCTAAGAATTAGCTCTCTTTAGATTCTTTTGTTTTGTTTTGTTAAAGGTGCAGGTCACTGAATTCTGTTTAAAAATAGCACAGGCTGCATCCAAACATGAGACAGTAGAGAACAAGTAGAGAGTAATTTCCCTATCAGATCTCTTAATGTCTGTTAGTTTATTTTTTCTTGATGGAAATATAGTAACTTTTAACATAAGATTTTGTCTGTATTTAATGTTTTAAGAGGGAATTGATCTAAGTTGTCATCTTCGACCTCTGAGCTTTAAAACCTGTCATTTCTGTATTACAAGACCTCCACAGAAACTGATAGCTGTTGAAGTAACTGTTCTCTAGTAATTTTTAGCTGTATCTTCCAAACTTTTGTTCTTTCACCAAAGTCGTGGCACTCTCCATCAGTTTGTTCCTTGGCTGGGGAAGGAACTGCTCCCCAAGGAGAGAGTTCTGAGAACACACCCCAGGATGTGCTCTGGGAAAGTGATGAAGAGGACACAGAGAGGGACGAGACCCTCCTAGTACCAGAGTTCCCAGGACTTTGGAGTCAGCAATATGACTTGCCCAAGGTAAATGTTGTGATATCTCTTGTTAGAAATAGAAAAGAACCTTGCTTAAAACCAATAACTGTGTATTTTACAGTTAAAATGCAGCCTTTATGTTATTACATAGATGCAGAAATGCAGAGAATTTATGTGAGAATATCATCAGTCATTGCTGTTTGACACTGTTCTGGAGGAGTTAGTTCTCTCAAAGAGAAAACAACACTTCAGTGTTCAGTTTAGTTCAGAAATCTGTAAAGACATAAATCACATTTTGTTTAATTGTTGGAGTTTAAAAAAACTTCAGAATCAATCAAAAAGAAATCATGTCAGTACATATTCCTATACTTGCATGGAGAAGCCCTGGACCATGACTGAAATATTCCAGTGAAGTCAGGTGATTTTTTTTCTCAATGTTTAAGAAGTTGAGGGGGAAAAAAAACCCCTAAAAGTGCAGAAAAAATAATTCTGCCATGAAAAACATGATGTCATAGTGTTGGGTGATGATAAACTGCAGAACAGACAGCTGAGACTCCGTTAAATTCATCACGTTGGGGTTGGGAGGCTGAGTTTGACTGGAGAGAGCCAGGCAAAGGCTGGCCAGGTGCTGGAAGATTCCTTTTGCAGATTTTTCAACAGAGCTGCAGATTCTGTGATCACACACAGCCCTGGTGGTTTTTCTGCATGTTCCTTATCAGGTACCCAAAGCAGAAGATCCAACACAGGTGGCTATAAGGGCAATGAGGAAAAAAACAGCTGAGAAAAAAATGGAGGAACTCCAAACTGGAATTCTTCACAAGCAAATTGTGCCTGGTCGGGAACGTAAGGGCTGTGCTTTCCACAGCAAACCCAGCTGCATTCATTTCAAGGTCAGTGGCCATTCTGCATGGAATTGTAAAGATGGATCTGCTGTAGGTATATCCCAGGGTCTTGATCAAAATTCACTTGCAGGCTTTAATAGGTCTGTAGTGAAATTTGAAACAGCTCTTGTCTTTTTCTCTAACAATCTCAGAGTTAAGTGATAGATTAAATAAACTAGTCAGTTTTACTATCTAAATTAGAAAATACTTCCTTTACTTAGGGGATTTTAAATATTGTCAGAAATGTGAGCAGATGATGAAACCTCTTGTTGGACTGTGTTGTGTGTTTTTTAAAGGGCAGCATGACTGTACTTGTATATTGTTTGTAAATACATTATTACTGTAAAATAATGTCCTTAAAGAAGTGGAGACTCCCATGGAGTTAAATTTCAGTTAGTTAACAAAACTGTTAATAACTCTATTAAACCATGAACATGACATCATGTCTCTGACATTCACCTGGTATGTTTGGCATTCCAAGGATTTTGATGTTGGTCAAATCTACAAAAAGAAGATAGTTTTGACAAATGCATCCTACAGTGTTAATTACTGCAGGCTGGTGGGAATCAGTGAATGGCTCAAGGATTTCATCAGTGTTCAGTAAGTAAATTAATTGCAGACTTGTTTTATCTTTGTACCACAACAGGAGCTGGAACCCTGTTCTGCAGCAATTGAAATTCCTGCTTGTGGTGGGTTAACCCTGCAGGCAGAGAAACTCCACAGAGCAGCTCCTCACTCCCTCCTCAGTGGGGTGGGGAAGAAAACTGGGGGGGAAAAGTCAAACTTGTGGGTTGAGATAAACACAGGAAAATTGGACAGGAAGGGAAAGGGGAAAAGCTGATGAAATAAACGAAATCAATCTCGGAGCAAAGAGCACTTCAATTGCAATCCTGTGGTCTTTCCCATCAATCTATTCCTGTAATCCTGCTGGCAGGTTATGTAATGAAGCACTGTGTCTAGCTGGGAGATTGCAGATTAATTTCAGTTTAACTATATTGATAATTTTATCTCACTGTTTATAAATAAACAAAAGGAGGTACCCACAAAAAGTTTCTTTATAAGAATTCAGACATCAGCTCTCTCTGGAGCTGGTCTGAGCCTTTACACTTATAAAAGACAAGTTGTGAAAAGTAATATTTCTTTAAAAAATGAAGTCATGGAAAGAATTTATTCACCTGGAATTCTGTGAAAAAAAAAATTATTGTAGTCTAGCCTAAAAGTAAAAAAATGCTAAAGCTCCTGTGTGTAAGTGAAGCTCATGGACAAACAGGAGACATGGAAGTGAATTCCTTTGGCCTTACAGAGAAAGTTCAGCTTTCAACCCTTATGGCTGACCTGGAGAAGCCACCTGTGGGACAGTTTAATCACACCCCAGTGAATAAACAAGTTGTTTCACCACTGTAAATGATTTCATACTCCAGAGCTCCTTTCCCAGCTCACTGCCCACTGCCCTTGTGGGGATAAACCACACATGGAATTTCTGGATCGTCTGATAAGGACAGGATGGCCCAAGGTGAAGCCATTCCTTGCCCACTTTGTCCCCACAAGAGTCCCCTGGAATGTGAACAGAGAGTTCTTGACTGAACAGCAGCCCTGGAGAGCTGTAAAGTCTGGATCCAGCTGCTGTGGGAGGATGGGGAAAGGTGTGGAGCACTTCATTCCCAGACTGATGGAGATGGATAATTGACCAGGACACAGCAGAGCCCTTCAGCTCCTAAACCTGCTCTGGTGCTTGACTCAGTGTGTAGCTCGTGGTTGTTTCAAAATCACGTGTGGGGATTTAATTTTGACCCACTTACACGTGTTTAATTTCTGTGACAAAGCCTGAAGCTACTAATCCGACAAAATGAGGGTTTCCTGCTCTCAAATATTGATTTTTTTTTTTTTTTCTCATTTAGTATGCTGGACAATTGCATATGGTAAATCAGCACCTCTGGTTTGTGACCAAAAATTAAATAATGCTTTTTGAAAGGCCTAAGTCTTTCCTTGCTATAATTGCCTTTCAAAGTACTCTCCAAATACAAATGAAACGTCAAGAGTTGTGAATGATTTTTCAATGTCTGATGAATTAACTTTTTAAAAATAAATTGGTTACCCATACGTTTGCCAGCTGGATTACTAGCAAAAATAATCTAAGATTTTATTCTCCATTGTCATCTTATTAATAATTTGACCAGCAGAGCACAGACCTGTGGACACTGATCCTACACTGTATAAAGCTTATCTCAGGTAGAACCAGACATAAATTGTTTTTTACAAAATAGTTTTGCCAAGTATTTTGAAAATACCCAGCACATCTACACTGTCATGGTGTCACTGTCCTCGAAATCAGTGCACAGGTATTTACAGACATAACACTTCAGAGCTGCTATCAGTGACAGGCACTATATTTGCTGATAAAAAGCTTTATTCTAGTGGTTAAAATGAGCATTATTACACCCCATGCAATGGGAGCCTTTCCTCAGCAGAGTGGTTCTGTGTGGGTTTGTGTGTTTGGCAGTTTGTGCTCTAAATCAGAACTGTTTTATCAAGGTAACATTTGAAATAAAGAACCATTCCTTAAAGTTTTTCTCAGGAGAAACTGCCAGGGATCTGTTCAGAGGGTCAGGATACAGGTGCTTATTCCCTGTCCACATTTTAAGCTCCTGAATTCTGAAGTGTGTTTCCCCTTCTGAAAATGTTTGATCTTGCTTTGGTTTGAGTTTAATTTTGTTGTGATAAAACTGTGAAGGGTGAGTGTGTTCCATGTCTCACTTGGCTTAGGGGCTCCCATGGCTGACAACACTTCCTTATCTCCTCTGGCTCCTCTGCCAGGCAGAGCTGGGCTCCAGGAGTGCCTCAATAATTTCATTTACAGTGCAGCTGTGAGATGTCTTCTCTTCTGATGGGCATTTTCCTTGCCTCACACAGACCATGAAATGAGTGGCAGATTCTATTCAAGATAATTTTGATACAGCTGGCAGCAAGCAGCACTTTCTCTAATCATTTGCAGCTCTCTCCTTGGGTTTTTCCTCTTCATTTTGTGTTTGGACAGGGGAGATGTTACAGAGCAACATTGAAATGGATAATGGGAGAAGTTGCTTCCTAATTATCTGACTGGGCAGTTCAACCTCTTCTTGCTGATTTTGAACCTCAGCTTCATCTCCTTGGCTACAGACCCTGTCTTGCCTTTTAAAAGCACTTCAAGTCTTTCTGAAAAAAACCTTAATAAAGAATCAGCCTTTGTTGTTTCCCAGTTGCAGCAGGGTTCTGTAGCCTTTCATTAATCTGTCACTCATTCTGACTTTTCTGATAATTAGTCCAAGTGAGGGGGAAAAAAAATATGCCATTGTTACCAGAGCAAGAGCTGGGTGTTCCCTCCACAACTTTAATTTGGAGGTTTATGTTAATTATCTCCACAGTTTTGACCCACCTGGCAAAGTGTCTCCTGGGATGTCCTGTGAATTCCTGGTAACATTTAAGCCAATGGTAAGTGCACAGTGAGGAGAATCCTAGTATAGGCCACTAGTCTGATTAAAAACATCATAATTGAATTTCTTAACTGCTAACAAGGAAACAAACTACATTTTTAGAAGAGCTACTGGTGTAGCTGTGTGCATGTTCAAGCTCTGATAAATTGTCATAAGGCAAATTCTGAGGGCATGTTTGGAAAAATGCCTCCAAATGAGAGCAAGTTTCCAAATATTTATAATATTGCCCAGCTAAAGTTAACTAGGCTGTCACAAAGCCTGTTTTAACATAGAAACATAAAATCAGTAAAGATACATTTTAATATGGTACTCAAAGAATGAGTGAAAATATTTTTCATCAGACTACATAAGCTAACCCTTCTGAAATTACTTGGGGTTTTTTTCTTTTGTTTTCTAGATAAATGAAGGGCTGGAAGGAGAAGTCATGTTTATGGCCCAGACAGGTTCTTTTTCTGTTCCACTGAAATGCACAGTCAAGACCTGCATTGTAAGGGACTTAATTTTAAGCATGTGGATAATATAATTATTATTATAAAAAGCGGATGCTTATTTAATTGACATTAGTGCTATGTAGGCCAGTGGTAATTAATGGTTTATCTTCTCACAGCTGGCTCTGGATAAAGAGCTCATTGACTTTGGCAGCCTTGTGGTGGGAGAGACAATTTCACGGACCATCAGCCTGACAAACAGCGGGGCTCTGGGAACCACGTTCAAAGTTCAGACGTCAGCAGGTGCCACAAGTACCCTCAGAGCAACACTCAAATCTGCTCCTGCCAGAGTGGTGGGTTCAAAAGCACTTCCCTAAAGGAATAGAAATGTTCTGCTTTGGGAAGTGTGGTGGAGTTGCAAAGTCACAGAGCAGCTCAGGTCAGAAAGGACTTGGGAAGATCCTCTGGTCCAACCTTTAGTACATTTGGGTTGTTAGAAATATAATCTGTTACACCCAAATATTCGAAGATAAAACTAAAAACAATTATTTTGTGAGGAGTGGGGAAACCAACAATGCTGATTTTTAAAGTATTTTGTAATTTATGCCATGATTCCTATTTTCTCCGTATTCATGACAATTAGGAGAAAATACTTCAGTTAAAAGAGGAGATTCTGACAGAGTCATTAAAAATCTCAGCTCGTGGAAGTCAGATTCATGTGAAATGGTGCAAAACTAGTAATAAAGTGAGGGGTGTGATAAAGAGAGGGCTGGTTGCAGCAGATTTAGTTTTGACATAGAACTGCCTGGATTTCCACTAGAAAAAATGTTGGTTCTGCTGATTGTAAAGTAACTGGCACTACACTACATTGCTCCTGTTACATTAATTACCTGTTTGGGCCAGCCAGCAAAAATTCCATCTGCTCATTGATAAAGGTCTAGTAGAGTGTGCAGTTCTTGGAAAGTACAACACATTTTTCCATTTATGGCGTGGAACTGTTGCAAGAAAACACAAGTCTGATTTGCATAAAACTTTTGCTGGGTAGAACTGGAGCTGGTGCAAGGCAGAGGAACAGCCACTGGAGAAAATCCTTTTCTGTGTTTCCTAATAGGTCACTCAAGATTGCAGTGCCTGTGACCCTGAAGAGGAAGGCAGCACGAGTCCTGTGGCAGCTGGGGATCAAAACAGGGACCAGATTTGTGCTGAGCCCAGGGAGGGGGTGACCCCCTGTGCAGCCCAGGAGCCCGAGAGCAGCAGTGCCATGGGTGAGGTGATGCTTTGGAACAGCCCTGCCCTTCCCCTGGCCAAGCTTCACCCATCTGTAGCCTCCTGTAATGAACTGTGCAATCCAGTTTGCAAAGTTACTCAGTAAATTAGTAGCTCATCGCTCCAGGAGTAAAGTTATATTTCTTTGTATGCTGCCTCACAGAAAATGACTAAAAATAATGTCCTGACACCATTATATCAAAAGCAGCAGAGAACCTCATGCTCATTAGTGATCAACAATTCAGTCTCAGAAGAACACAGAACCCAACCAGCTTCAGAAATTGCAAAATTGTTAACATCATCCTTGTCTCAGCAACTGAATCCCCACTTCTCAGAATAGCAATCCACATGACAGGTTTATTTTTATAGTCTGTAATTCTAGGAACAAGGAAGCAGAAAGATGAACCTCCTCAGACATTTTCCATCTCATTCCTAATGTTTACTATGTGCTTAATAAAATCCAATCTTGTAGAAGAAAGACTTTCTTAATTTGTTTCTTATCTATGTTCTTTAACGTTTCTTCCCAATATTGATCATTCCAATTCCAGGAAGTTGAAAGTTCCATGAAAAGGTTGTGGGAGGTTTTTGCAGATCCTTCTGACTGCATTCCTTTATCCCACTGAAACTGATCTTGAAGGCCATCCCCACTTCCAGCTGAGTCTGCATTTTGGATGTACCAATCTCTAATGCAGACCTTATCCCACTGAACCTTTAATGCTGTTAGTAGTGGAAGGCTCAGGTGCCTCAGGTAGAATTCCAAACTAGACTAAAGCTGCATGGCCAAAAGAATATTTCCTTCCAGATGTTGCAATTTTCCCATCACTGCTATACATGCCTGGATTTGCAATATTGACCCAAATTAATATCCTTGTGTTTTGTTGGAATTTTTTTTTTTTTGATGGATACATCCAGCATTTTTTGTGTTTTGTGTTTGTTTCTTTCCCCAGAACAACTTGGTCAAGGAGAATTACAGACCAGATCAGATCTGGACACAGACACTGCAGATAACTTAGTGGAACTTTCTCCCAAAGAAATACCAGTCGAAATTATGCTTGGAAAGGTAATGAATGTCCTGAGATCCAGACAAGACTTCACTAGGCTGAGCCTACATCAAATAAATTGCTCTGGTGAGAAATGCTTAAGCACATGGTCATTCCAAGCCCACTGGACATCACTGTATCACAGTTAATTCTTAAAATGAAATCACAGCACACTTTTCCCCTTTCCTTTGATCTTTAGAGACCTATTTGAGCTGAAAGATTCTGTGTACATTCACATTTCCCACTCTTTAACTCTTTTTTTCTGCTATGTGGTTCTGTGGTTAAACAAAGTCTGGTGACAACACACAAGGAGAGGCAGGAGGAATGTCTGGGAAATGTCAGACTTGAGCAGTATTAATGTTCTGATTCTGATTTTTCCTGTGCATAGTGAGTTCAATTTAGTTGCAAACCAGGTGTAGTAGTGTGTATAGTGAGTATGCACAGCCTCTTTATTCCAATGCAATTTCTAGATTTTCATTGTTGTTGTTTAGGTGACTGAGGGTGAGATTGGACCCTTCAGCTCAGTGAAAATCCCAGTCCTGTTTGTCCCAGCTGTCCCTGGGGACGTGAGGGCAGAGTTTGTGATCGTGTTTGACAACCCAGACTGCAAACCAGTGAGTGACCTGCTTCAAAACATGTGTAAAATAGTTTAAAATATTCTGATCTGTGCTTTTCTCAAGAATTATGTGTTAGGTAGTTTGATGGGAGGTAACTTTCTAAGTCATAGCTCTTATTTCTGATGCAAGATGTTCATTAAACCTGCTCATTCTCTTAAATTTCTATGCAAATAATCCTGATATTCCCATTTTATCAGACATCATATTGGAAAACATCTCACGTCCTGGAAACAAATGTGGAAGTATTCTCCCTTATTCCCAACCTACATACATAGTTTATTTTCTTCCTGATCAGTCAGAATTGGAATTATTTAGCAGGCAGTAGTGAAGCTGATGTGTGAAAGCTGGAAGAGATGACAACTTTAGTTACCACTTCAGCATATTGTGATTCTAAATTTTATTGGAAGCCAAATTCTGCTTGGAACAGTTCACAGAAGCTTGCCAAGAAATAAAGACAAACTTCCCAGCAGCTCAGTAGCCAGTCTTGGCTCTCCCTGGGGCTGCAGAACGAGCTGCAGACGCCTGCTGAGGCTCCCGCGGGCACCTTCTCCTCCAGGATCAGCCTTGCAGGGCTGAGCCCTGTGGGCCCTGGTGCCAGGGCCGGGTCACTGCAGGAAGCACAGCCCTGTGCTGCCTTCTCTGCATTTCTGTGCTGGCTGAACGAGCTGCAGCCCCAGGGGAGCCTGGACTGGGGCCCATTCCCTTCAGCTAAAGGCACTTTAAATACTTCTTTTCAGTATCACGGGCAGATGCTCTTCTTTCATGCTCCCTGTCAAAGAATCCAAACCGAAGTATAATTGTGTTTTTCTGCTGGGGCACTGTAACATCTTGGGTTTACTTTGCAAATGATTTTCCTAGGTCTCATTAAAGAACCTGTTGCAATACGAATAATAAAATATTGTACTCAGCCGTATTTACAGCAGAAATCCTTGCTGTAAGTCAGTAAGACTCTGAGCCTAACAGAACTAATGCCCTGCCATTCCTGCCCTGCCAGCTGAGCTTCAGTGCCATTGGAGTTTCCCTGGACGTGCCCATCTGGGTGCCCCAGCCCAGCGTGGACCTCAGGATCTGCCTGTACGAGCGGCTGTACCAGGACAGCGTCGAGCTGCGCAGCAGGTGAGCTGCCCTGGGGCTGGCCCTGCCCTGGGCACCCCGGGGCCACAGCCTGAAAGCCCTCTGAGCTCTGCAAACTGGGCTTGGGCATCCTGCTATCCCAGACTCCCAGCACCAGCCCGAGCTTTGAAGGATCCACACACCTTCCCACTCCTACCAGATTCCCTGTGTTGTTCCTGTTCTTTGGGAGAGCTGTGAAGCCCGTAGGGAATAGCAAACCCACTCCTCATGTGGAATTTGCACACTAAACATTTAGGGAGATTAAACATGTCTAAAATTAAGTGCACGTTGGGTTGATTCAGCCAGGAAATTTTATGTAAGAATATTTTGTTGTTTCTCAGCTATTTTGCATTCAATTAAGTCCTGGGGGGACTTAGGATCTGGAAGCCAGTTTCATGCCAACTGTGCTTTATTGAGAGTCTTTCCAGACCTGGGCTTAGATGCTGGATAAATCATGTCAGTCCTATTGCATTCACTCTAAAATGGGAAAGGTGCAGCTTCTCCTGACCCATGTAGGCATTAAGGTCTCCACTGGAGTGACAGACCCCTCTGATTACCCAGAGAGTGACCACACAGTGACTGACAGGTAAAAAATACCTGGGTGTTTCAGAGTCCGAGTCAGTCATGTCTGAGGACTGGTTCTGTTTGCACTGTGATATAAAGGGAATATTCCAGCTCCTTGGCTTCTGGAGATTTCCCGCTATTAAAAAGCAGTTATGGGAACATTTAATTGTCTTCAAGTGCTGGGTGTCTTCCCTTCACCTAATGCAGTCACTATGGAATTCTTATTTTAACAATTTGCATTTCTTAGAGGCTATTTCAATAGGATTGGGGTGGGTTTGTGGGAGGGTGGGGGAGAGATTGGTTCTGTGGAAGGCATCCATTCTAAACCTCTTACCAGAATTACAGACTGCAGAGATTCTTCACAGTTGGAAAGAAATGAGTAAAGCTGTTATCTCAGAAATTCAGCTTACAGATATGACAAGCACAAGTTGTTATGTAAGTGATTTTACTTGGTCTAGATAACCCAGGGATAAAACTTATAAGTATAGAAGCAGAATAACTCTCCTAATAAAACTTAAGAGTTCAAGGGGATCCCAAAGATAGAAGCTGTCAAATTGCTTAGGGCAAAACTTCTTAACTGAGGGAAAAATCCTGCTGATCCTTTGCCAAGTTTCACTAAATTAAAAGCACTTAATATGTAGTAGCCTGTCCTTAGCACCTTGGCAAGTCAAGGCTTAGATTTACCACCCAATTTCCATAATTAGGAAAAAATGCCTGCTATACAGTCAGGTGGGCTGAAATTCAGTGTATTTCATATGCAGGAACATCATGTGTCAACTCTTTATCCTGCAAAAGTGGATTGATTTCATCATTCTGTTGTGGCCTGAGCAGTTTCTCCCTCCAGGAGCTCCTGACACTTCCCTGTGGTGTGTCAGGAGGAGGATTCCTCCTGGAGCCTGCCTGTATCCCACTGGCTGTGACTTGTAGGCTGTAGCACAAGGGGAAGATAAAGTTTCCCAGTGAGTCAGATACCTCTGTCACTGGAATGTCCCAGCAAACTCTGGTGAATTGTAAAGTATTGTTAATACTGGTTTTATTCTGGGTTTTGGGTTGTTTTTTTTCTGGTCGTGAACACCCTGGTAATCAGACAGCATAAATAAGCATCATAAAGGGTGAAAGTGTCTTATCAGAATCGTCTTCAATATAAATCATTTTGAAAAGTAATTTCTTTGGCAGGTTATAATCTGCACTGATTTAATGAAGTAGTATATAATTCTCTTAGATTGTCAACAGTCAGAAATCATTGCAGGCTCCCAGCCCCACTTGCTGTAGTTGATTTAGAGGAGACCATCTGGCCTGACAGCTTGGAAACCAGTCCAGGGGAAGGAGAATGACAAGCTGAAATATTTGTAAATTGCTCGGCAATTTTGCACTTAGGCATAAAATTCCAAAGCAGGGGATGATCCATGGCTATTGCTGTGCTATGACGGGGCCAGAATTCGGTAGGCAGGCAGAGGATTCCTGGCTTCCAGTGTGCCATTCCTAGGGCAAATTGATCCCAAGGTTTGGCAGAGGGGCTGGCAGGACCAGCTCAGCCACGCTGTGACTTCCAGCCCTGCAGAATCTCTGCTGGTGGAGGACAGGTTACATCTGTTTAAAGAAGCCACCGGGGTTCAGTCATCCTATTGATCCAGATAGAGCCAGTGAATGTTGGGAGCAAATAATCAGCTGATATTTCACAATAGCTTGGCTTTGACTCCCCCTGACCTGACTCAGCACTGTGCTGAGCTCTGACAGTTCTGTTTGGATCAGTCTGAGCACTGTTTGCAATGCAGCTGGGTTTGTTACAGAACTTCCAAGTCTTGTTTTCTGTACTTGAAAGAGAACACAACTGTGTGAACTTGCTGCAGCAGTTTTCCATGCCCATCATTTTCAAAGGGAGCTTGGGATTGTTCTGATTACAAAGCAGGGGTGGGGGCAGGAGGGCTCAGACTCCAGAGTCGCTGAAGTGGCCTCAAAGCCACCCGAGCACGTCTGATGTGTTTGCAGAGCAACAACCACGCTGCGTTTGAAGTTTGAGGTGTGCAGAGAATTGAGCAAGCACCTGGAGCTGCTTCCAAAAACAGGCTACATCCAGGCTCAGTCATCCTTCAGTGCACAGCTCAAGTTCCTGCCCAGGTAACCAACATTAATCCAACTCTAATCTTTCAGGATTTCAGGCAGTCTCAGTGGAAAAGCTGAGCAGGGTTGTTGTTCCCTCCTGCTGTCCGGGCTTGACCTCACAGTGCTGCTGCAGTGCAGGTCTGGTCTCCCCCCTGTCCCCCTGGAAGCTGCCAGATGCTCCAGGAGGAAATGAGCTTGGCTGCCAGGGCAGTGAGGCAATGCCCTCCCCGTGGTGACACAGCGCTGTGACAATCCCAGCTCTCGCAGTCCTGCTAGGCTGCTCCCGTTCTGTGGGAAGCTATTCTTGTCCAGGAGGGAGGTTATTGAGGCAGGTGGCTGCTTCATGGATCACTGATTGAATAATTTCTGGACAAGAACTCCTGTGCTTGCTAATTAGGGTGAGAGTGGTTGGGCTTCCTGTCCATATCTCTCCTCCCCAGGTACATTTTTCTCCAAATGATGAAGGTATTGATCCTGAATTTCACGTGGTATTTTATGTAACATCTCCTGATGCTAAAAGCTTTATCCCAGCAAGTTTTGCTTCTTCATTTTATGATACGTCTACAAATACAAGTGTAGCTCAGTGATAGGAAACAATTCCAGTTTCTAGAAATTTAAATACCAGAGCTCCCGTCGACCACTGTTCATTTTATTTACCTCATCATTGCCATCCTAAAGAATTTAGCAGCACATTTCTTTTCAAAAAGTAATTAATGACATATGGAATTAATTTTGGTGTACAGCCAATACTTCCATGGCTTTGGCTTTGACTGCTGCTGCAAACCTGCTGCTTCTTTGATGTGGGTTTTTTGTCCCATGGGTGTGTGTTTGGGTTCTCACAGATGTGCTCAGCACCTCTGGATTCTACCCTGAGAGTCTAATCACTGATGGCAAATTTTTCACCAGGTTAGTATTCAAAGAACTAAAAGTATTTACAGTTCTTTCAGCATCTCAAATCCCATCAGATTACAACAACAGTAACATGATGACATATTTCAGTTCCTCAACTTCAGCTGCTGCGAAGCACTGTACCCTCTCCGAGTGGATGGAAACAGAGCTTGGATTTAGAACCTTAATCTTCCTTTAAAAAACAGGGAAGCTTCAGAAAGGAGATTTGATGAGATTAAGGCATTTCTGACACACGAAATAAGTATCTGGCTGTTTGAGGGTACAGATCAGTTTTAAAGACCTAATGCAGGGGGGAGTGCGTGCGGAGCCGAGGGGAAGCTCTGAGCCAGTGACACATTCCCGTCAGGGCCTCGCAGTGAGCTGGCACGAGGAGCTCTATTCCTAGAGCAGCTGCGTTAAAAGTGGCACCAAAGGGAAAAGAACCCCCCACTCAGCAGTGCCAGGGGAGCAGGGAGCTGCCTGGAGGCTGGGAAGTTCTCCCGAGTGTTCAGTGCACACGGCGTGCTCGGGCTGGTGTTCCAAAGCCCAGCTTCTGGCAGCTTGAAGCCAACGTTTCCTGTTTAGTTGAAGGCAAGTTCTCTACTCTGCTGCCTTTCAGAATTCCCAAACACCACGTCCTGCAGTTCCTCTGCATTTGGAACTAGTCCTGCAGGTACTGGCAGTCTAAATCTGATTTGTCTTTTGTGCTTCTCTTTAATTGTGCCATTTTCAGAGAGCTTTCTGAAGGATTCCAGGACCTTTTCCCCAAGGCATAGCAGCTAATTTAGAGTCCATCCCTGTGTCCATAAAGTTACAAGTATTTTCTTCCCCCTCTGGATTATTATGAAATAGATTAATTTCTTCTGCTATTCAGATGTCCTATGACAAAATGAAAGCTGCTGCTCTACTCCTCCCTTGTACTTAACCTCAGTTCTATGTGTAAAGAACTTCCCAACACCTTTGAACATCACCCTTATTGCAAAATAACAGCAAGATTTTGGATCACCATGGTGACTGAGTGGGTGTTACTTTTATTCTTTAACAATACATTAAAGAGTTGCATGTAATTCCATGAGTAGTAGTAGAACACGAGCACTGTGGAGACCCAAGAACAGGAAGCAACTCACTCTGGTGCTCTGAGATATAAATAGAGCAGCAGTGCTAAAAATGCTCCAGGTTTGTATTGTCTTGGCTTGAAGCTCTGAAATGGAGCTTTGTGACAGCAAGATGCTTCACCTACAGCAAACCTGCACATTCCTTATAAATTCTTAAGCTGGTCTGTAACCAGGCACTGCTGGGCTCAGGTTTGTTCACTTTATGTCTCTGCCTGGGGATACAAAGTGGTTCTGCCTCAGGCTGGTCATTACCTTCAGTGGTCAGAGGGAGCCACGGCCTGGGCTGGGTTGGTGACGTGCTGGGGCTGCAGCAAAGATGCACAGGGTTTATATTCTGATTAGAGAGTAAGCTTTTAATTTTTCAGAATTTTAAATGACTGGATGGCATTTTTTAAAAAAAGGACAAATGGATGCTGACCTCTGTGACCTTCCTTAAAATCCTGTGCGTGTCCAAAATCCTGTCTTTAAAAACAAAAAAATCCAATATAACTGTACAAGGTCAATCATTCTGACATCCCTGCCTTGCAGCCCATGCCCTCCTGCTCAGAGCACTGCCTGGGGGTGCCAGGCTGAAGGAAATCTGGGACAAATCCAGAATATTCTTGACCTGACTGCATCTTCTTTCCCTTGGTCAGGAGGTGGGATTTCACAGGTCACTAATTTTTGATTGGCATTTTCTTCCACCATTCTTTTTCCATCTTCTCTAATACTTGCATTTGTCTTGCAAGTAAAATTTGAATGAGACTTCCCTTCAGTGAAGAACTGGAGTTGATGCTTAACCAGGTGAATCCTCCTATTTGAGGAGAGTTAAATTAAGATTAAAAGCTGTGAATAATAAAACTTTTAGCCCTTAAGTAACAGGATTCAGTTTGTTGTTCTTTCTGTTCAGAAATAATCCATCAAAAGTTTATTATTCCCCTCAGTGGAAATAGTCAGAATGTTTTAATGGCCCTGACTGTACTTTGGATTTGTACTTTTGGATTTTCAGGCAGTCCCTTCCTGAAGATGCAGGGAGCTATTTCAATGCAGAGACAGGAGTCCTGGAGGTCCCAGTGGCAATCCTGATCATGGACAAGGTCAGGGATTTTTGTGATGCTGATTATCAGACTGACAGTGGATGTAAATTATTTTAATGCATGTTCACTTAATAATACCTAATTTTAGATTAGTTCTTGACTAATTGAGGTTCTGTGATAATAGTAAAAGATGTTAAATTGCTAATACAGATTTGATAGTTTTTTCTTGTCACGTTTGCAATACAGAAAGTCAAATCCTTTCTCCTCAGTGCTGATCTCCTGTTACTGTCAAGGAACAGAGTAACGTTTTCTTGCACTTTTCCTTTTGGATGACATTTCATTTCAATCCTGTCCTTACAAGCCACAGATGGAGGTTTTCATCCTGTGCTTTTGCATTTGTTTTAGGCTATAAAAGTTAATTTTACTGTCCATGCCATTGTTACTACTTCTGATTTGGAAATCAGCCCAGCACAGATCAACTTTGGATACTGCACGATCTATGAAGCTGTGCAGGCAAATGTCATCCTAACAAACAAATCCATCTTGCCACAGGAGTTTGGATTTGTGGGACTGCCAGAGGTATGGACTTATCCCACACACACCTCCTCTGCTGTCAAAATAGATTTCAGTGTCATGGGAACGTGTTCCAGTGTGAGTGTAAATAAATCATGCCTGGTTCTTGCAGCCCATGGGAATCCTGCTCCTGTGGAGGCACCCGGGTTGGTTCTGTCCTGCAGTGTGTGAATCTCTCTGGGTGACACCCTCTGCACTTGCCAAGGAGGAGATTTTCCTGTTCCTCACCTTTTCCTATTAGAATTCCTGGGTTTTTACACCAAGAGATCTCCTAAGAGAACAGCAGGGACACTTCTACCACTAAATAAAACAGGCTTGGGGCTGTGGCTGTGGCCTCGAGGCTGAGGAATGTGCCCACTTTGTACCAAATGCCCAAAGGCTTTGCCTTTAAAATGCTCCTTGGGAACCATCCCGAGCCATGCCTGGGTGCTTTCTGAGTGACTGGAAGTTGATGTGGGAGCACAAAATTAATCACAGGAGCTGCTGGGTTCATGTGGGCTGGGTCTCCTGAAAAATTTTTTGCACAAAGTTGGCTCCTCAAGCTCCATAATAGCAGGGTGATCACAGTGGGAAATGGTTGGGCATACTGGCATCAGAGCTGGAGGAACCTGGCAGTAAATTAGGCATTGTCCTGTTCTCTGCTGGTTTAGGGATTAAAACCAAGGAGTAGCTAAAAGAAATTGTTAACTTCAGCTTCATGAAAGCTTTACTTCTCAGCATGTGTTTCCTGAGGAGTTTAAAGTGTGATGGGGAGACTTTCTTGAATCACCTTCCACTCGAGCCCAAAGCACTGCACAGCTGTGGGGATGTGGAACTGCTCTGTCCCTGTGGTGTCCGTGCCTCAGACAGGAATCAGCTCTCAAAGACATGGGGCAACTGCTGAGATTTTTATCATATTTCCTTCAGCTGTCTGTGAAGAGTAAATAAACATTAGAGCAAGGTGATTTCCACAGATGGGAAGAAGCTGGGGAAGGGATTCTCTTGAAATCTGAGTTAATGGATTTAATGCCTTTTGAGTTCCTTTGAGATGATAACTCTGCCCCTCAGACTCTGGGCACTGACTCAGACAAAAACTTCTCCCTCAAAGGTTTCTCTTTTCCTGACAGTTCCACTTTTAATAACAAATTTTTTAATCTTGCCAGTAATGTCTTATTTTAATTTATTAATAAACTGATCATTTAACTAATAATTTCTTACGCTGCCATTTTGAAGTTTGTTGAAGTTCAACCCAACGATGGATTTGGAATTATTCTTCCCCTGGAAAGCCTGACACTGGACATAATCTTTAAAGCCACCAAGGCAAAAGAGTACAGCTTTGAGCTGACCTGCAGGACAGAGATCAACAGGTGTGTTAATGGATGGACAGCAGGGAAGCTAAAACATGAATCACCCTGGGTTCCCACTGTTGACCCAGATCCGAAATTAAATCCCTGCCTGCTCTGGGAGGTGAGGCTGGGATGAGCACATGAGGCAGGTGGGAACTCTCCAGTTGCAAGAGTTGCTCAGTGCCTGTTGGTTTCATCCTTGGTTTTCACGTCTGTCTTCACTGAGATGACTTTTCCCAACCCTCCTCAGGTTTATCCTTGTCCCACACCCAAGCTCCAACCCCTCAACCTGCAGTGCTCTGCTGCTTTTTCAGCACAATTACTGAAGGAATTCTTTTGTAAAAATGCTCCATGCATTAAGCTAATGTTACTGCAATAATGATGGCATAAACTTTGATTTGACTGGATGTATTTCCAGAAGTTCACAGAGGAAGAATTCAAGCAGGGACTCTGGCCAATTGTGCATTAAAAATAGATAGTATTATTGTTCATCTTTAGGCAAAATTCCCATTGCAAGCTTGAAATTCTGCTTAAATAGGGACTACAGGATTAGCTCCCTATTTTCCGGGCTGATTAAGACACTATTTTATGCTGAGACAATTTATCATGTGTTTATTTTTAGACAATTCAAGCTGTCATGCAAAGCAGTTGGAGTCCACCCACCTCTTGAATTGTCTCATTCCTTGGTTCAGTTTGCTGCTACAGCCCTGAACTCCGTGTCTTCAGCCACTCTGGATGTGATCAATTCCCACGTGGATGGGAACCCCCTCACTCACCCTGTCCCACGGATTGGCAGTGGGGATCCTGTCCCAGTTGGCCCCACTTCCTTTCAGTTCCACGTGCCCCAAGACTGTCCCGTGACCATTTCACCTTCTGTGGGAACTGTGCTGCCTGGGCAGGTAAATTCACTTTAAATGTCAGGTGTTCTGCCAAATCTTTGATCATCTGCATCCCTACAAAGGCTGTCACTTGTAAACAAAGCTCGAAACATCAATTGTTGTTAGAATAGCTGGAATATTTTGTATTGTTTGAAAGAATGTTTTAGATCAGACAGGAGGGTTAAGCAGCAAATCTGGCTAATGCCTTATGGGAGTGTTCTGTCCCCAGTGTTGTCACTGTGATTTATCTGAAGAATGTTTAAATATCAAAAGTATTGGTAGTGTAAACCCAGCCCTCCGAAACATCCTGGACTTCCAAAAAAGCTGCGAGTGCCTTTACCCTGAGGATGCTGTGATTGACTCAGAGCAGAGTTGTACTGGTGTGTGAATCCTGTGCTGCTCTGTGTGTGCTCCTGTTGAGCCCTGTAGGTGTCACACGTGTCTGAGGGCTGGGCTCTGCCCTCACTCCTGTGTGTGCTCTCACATTCCCAGAAAAGCTCCCTCCGAGTGTCCTTCAGCCCGGCGCTGTCGGATCAGCAGATCAGGGAAGAGGCAGCACGGAGGCTCAGCACAGCAGCTGTGCCAGAGGCAGGAGCACAAGTAAGGAATGCTAAGAACAGCACATGCTGCTGGTCTGTCGCTTCCAGATATTTGTTTCTCGAGATGGTATTTTTATCATAAAATTATTTGCATATTAATGAAGCCCGAGCTCGTGGTCCATGCAAGACCTGCCTATAAAGGATGAGAGTGTGACTGTGCTGGTGCATTGAATGTGTGGCCTGTTCACTGAGCAATAATTACATTTCATGCTCACGATTTCCAAAGTATTCCTGGAGGGTTTTATTGCAAATGCCAACTGCAATACTCTTAAAAAAAAAGCTTCTACACTTACTGCAGATTTATAGCATCCATGGACTTTATATGCAACCCTTGGGTCAGTTAATTTATGTGAGAACCTGTGGTTGTCTTTGATTATCAGATAAATTCCCATGAGATACAGACTTTTACTCATCTGCTCCAAGAGGAGACCTCTTCTTCTAAGAGGTGGTAAAACATATCCATTTCAACTTAATTTTTAAATTTTACATTATTGGAAATTTGTCTGTAGCAGCTACTGTGTCTGTGGGCTTTCACCATGATCCTGCTGCCCCGTGTCCCCTGCTCTGTGTCACCTCCTTGCTCTGTGTCCTTGGGCCAGGGCTGTGCCTTTGCTCACTCCTGTCTTGGTCCCCCTCAGTCTCCAACGGGCAAAACCAAGAAAGACGCAAAAGAGCGAAGGAAATCGAGTGTTTCCATTCCCAGAGGAAAGGCTGGAAGCAGGAAAAGCCTGACTGTAAATAGCCTTAAAGAGCCAAAACCCGAAGAGTTAAAGCCTGAGTAAGTCAACAGAAGCATCTTGTACTACACAGACAACATTCTCTTTAGAAGTAGTTTAATAAATCTACTAAAGCTGTAGGTAGACAAGACAGCAAACTGGAGAGGGAACAGCTTCAGCTGTGTTGCAGAGGCTGTTTCCAAAATTAGTGCTGCTTGTGAGCCACACAGCTGTACCCTCTCATGTGAGGCAAAGAATCCCTTTATGCATCAGAAGGATTGAAGACTTCAAAGAATCTGTCAGGGAGCAGGAGCTGGGGCTGTGCGGGCGGATGGGGCTGAGCCAAGGCGGGGTTTGTGGAAAGGGCAGCTGAAAAGCTCAACTTGGGGACCAACAGAAACTACTCAAATAAACCTTTTCTGAACAGATGTACCAGAACCAGCTGATGGCCCAAATCCACGGCAGGGAGTAATTTCTATTTTTAATTTGAGGGCTTACACAGTCCAGCACGTTAGTCATGGTCTGGCATGGTGCTGGCAGTGAAATGCTGCTGGAAAATGTGCATTTTAAGCAGCCCTTGTGCAGTGTGAGCCCCTCGGGGAGAGTTAACATCAACAGCATTGCTGGCTGGAGGTTGGGAGACTGACATGCAAAATCTGATACTTGAGGGCCCTTGTATAGCAGGTAATTCAACTTCTCAGAGCCACACTTCTGCCCAGTCTGAGGAATTTGGAAGTAAATACATACTTCAGGAAAGGCATTTGGCTGTACTGGATGTTTTGATATCTTTTACTAAAATCCCATGTTCATTCAAATCCCTTAATTATATTTTTTAAATACTTTCAGTAGAGATCATAAAAATAAAATCCCTATTTTAGAAGTATTGCCTACATATTGCACTAGAGCAATGTGATCCTGTGTGTTTACATGTCCCTGAAATGATGTAGAAGTACTGGAAGACACTGGAATACTCAATATGTTCAACCAAAGGAAATTGTATTGAGGTTTTTGCAATCTTTAGTGTAACATCTGTTATCTGGGTTCTTCATTTTTATTCTCTTTTGGCAACAAAATCCAACCACTTTGTAGGGTGGGTCTACTACTGACCGTCATTTAGTTTCACTGTTACATTGAATTTTGAATGTGTGACTAAGAAACAATAATCACAAAAAGCTCAGCAGATATTTATTTGATGTTTTTCTTGCTCTCTCACTCCCTGAGATAATTCTTATTCCTGGATTCTCTAGTTCTGATTCTTATAGGGCAGCCCAGGCTTCCCTGACGAGGAGATTCAGAGGGAGTTTTAACAAATACATCATCCCATGCTCTGTTGCAAGTGGCCACGCCGCTGGAGAGGAGGGCTCTGGGAACTTCACCTGCAGGTGGGTGCAGTTGGATGACCCAGGGATGTGAGGGGGAAATGGTGGGCTTGTTAATTTATTCATTTGGGGGAGAAATTTGTTTTCTGATCTTAATTACTTCATAGCTCAGTGGTAGAAACTCATGCTCCCAGCCCACCAGTTGGATAAGAATCAAACACATGAATATCAAAGCAGCTGAAGGAATAATTGTGTGAAAACTTTGAGGCAGCTGTAGCTCATCTCTGCTCAGGCACAGTCGGTCACCGAGCCCTGTGCTGTGCTGTCACACCAAAGCAGTGACACCCTGTGCCAGAGCAGGTCCCTGGCAATAGCTGGTCTCTCTGTGGGATCCCAGAGCTCTGCCCTTGTACTCCTGAACCCCTTTGCTCTCTCTGCAGCCCCCACAACACCTTGTACCTGGAGCTGCACTGCCCCGCTGTAGCCCCGCCTGTTCTGATCACGTCCGACACCGGGCACAACACGGCCAAGTTTGGGGACATTTCTGTAGGTATGGAATCTGAATTCTGCTTTGGAGTGGTTTCTCTCTGGCAGCGAGTTCTTCCGAGCAGAGTTTTGCATTTTCGAAAGTCAGAATAGAAATTAGCCCTTAGTGGGTATTTGGGTGGAAAGCAAGGAGCCTGTGGCCAGCTGAGGCCCATGAAAGAGCAGACCTGATCCCCAAACATGGACCTGGAAGCTCCAGAAGGGACTGTCCAAACCTGGAAGCATTGTGGTGAGCTTTGAGTAGTGCCTTAGCCATAGGCCTGGGCTGAGTGTCTGGCCCAGGCAGGAGCAGGAGTAAAGGGAAGGAATGAGAGGGCAGGGATGAGAATCCTCACTTTGGGAAGTGTTTCCATTCCTTGCAGGCCAAAGAATGATGAAGAGAATTACAATAGAAAACATCTCCCCAGGGAAGCTGGAAGTATCCTTGTCTGGAGCACGTGAGCTCACCCTTCAGCCTCTGTCTGTGCAGGAGGAACTGCTGGACACCAAAGCTCATCTTCTCTCTTGAGTTATTGATCTCTCAAAAGCTGTAGATGGTTAGTTCAGACCGAAGACATATAAACAATATGTAGAATCTGTTCTTATATCTTTTTTCCCAATTTTTATGAACTTTTTTCCTTGAGTTGCACTGTTTTAGCTGGGATTCTCAGTTCTGAATCCCAATGGCCCCTTCCTGTTGGTCAGAGCAGTCAGAATGCTTGAGCCAGGTGAAAGTAAACCCCTCATCATCTCTTTTTGTCCAAGGGAGGATAAATGGGTGAGTAAAAGATACAACAGCAGTGGGGGGGAAAGAGGAAAGATGTGAGGGGTGTGTAACACACACGTTATCAAGGAGATAACAAGGAGAACAAAGAGAAAACCTTTGTTCCCCGCCCCAACGTTTGGATCTTGTCTGTGCCCTAAACCCAGGAGTTCTGGGATGGCCCTTTGGGAGGGGTCAGCTGGAGGGGTGGGGGTTCCCTCAGCAGATGGACTAACCCAGGCACCCTCTGGGCAGTTTTTGGAAACTCTGGACATCCAGGTGGCAAAAACCAAGCTCAGCCTCCGCCTGTCCGGGCACGGGGTGGTGCCAAGCACTGTGTGCTCCGTGGGAGAGCTGCTGGACATGGGATATGTGGTGGCCGGGGACACGCTGACTTCCACGGTCAAGGTAAGGCCTCTGTGCAGAACTGCAAAGCACAGCAGGAGCTTTGGTGAGAAGGAAGACAACAGAAACTGTCTCCTCCCAGGTTTTGTCCAAGTGTGTCAATAACCAAAGTCCAGTATTTGATGGGGGAGCAAGGGTTGGTGTGACACGTTATGGGCAGCACTAATTGTGCCTTCGGTGGCATCTGGGGACACAGAGCTGCACTAATTCAGCAAAATAAATTCAGCCACTTTGCAAACCATGGATCCTACAGGCCTGAGAATCAATTTCCTTAATGCAAATGCTGTTGTGTGAATGAATGTCACCAGGTAGAGAACACTTCCACCCTGACCCTGCCCTTCTCCGTACAACTGGAGTCGCTCTCACCAACACGGGACAGAGACCGCCAGAAAATTCCATCCTTCCTTACATCCTCTGTGCAGAGAACAGAGATCGTTGGTAAGCTTTCTTTCATTTTTCCTCTTTTTCCTTTGCTAAAGACTCAGGAGGTGAAAAGCAGCACTGCTGTGTCCTCTTAGATCCACACAACTGTCAGACTTGGGGCATCACAGCCTTGAAATTAAAAACCTCATTTTGCTCCCCAGTAGGAGCTGTATAATTCTTTCAGTATGGGGAGCTGCAAATTTATGCAACCTGAGCAAATACTCACTAGTAGGGAGATATCAGTGTTTAAATCTAAATAAACCCACACAGTAATTGCATATTAAATATTACATTTAGAGATGTCCATCTCTGTAAAAACACGTCAGAATGTAGGAAGGGTTTGGTGATGTTGCTTCAGTTCCTCTGGAGGAACTCTGGCATCAAACTGATGGATGGATTTGTCTGGTGTTCCTAACACCCTGTTTTGCTGCAAAGCCATGTATCAACTCTTATTTATTTGCTGTTCCCACAAAAATTAAATGGGTTTAAAATTTATGAAGAAGTAAAATGAAGCTGCCCTCCTTTCTAACCTGTATCCTCATTTTTGTTTACCAGGAACACAGAACTATAATGGCTTCAGTGTGTTCAGTGTCTCTCCAATAGCAGGAAGAATTGAGGCTGGGAAGAGCCAGGATTTTGTTGTTACTTTCAGTCCTGATCATGAAAGTCTCTACTACTCCGACCGTCTCAAGGTTCTGCTCTTTGGCAAGGTGAGACAATCAGGATTATGAAAAGTCTAAATATTGGATGAACCGCTGCAGGGAGGGGAGGGCAGGTTTGGGGCCCTCTGACTTGTTCAGGTTTCGATATTCAGTTATTAATTGATAACAACAGTGACTTGGTTGCCCCTGTCCTCTCCCACGGCAGGCTCGGGAGGTGACGGGAGCTGAGCACAGCTCCAAGGGGGCTCCTGCAGGGAGCATTTAATGGCAGAGCAGAGGGGAGGGGGGAGAGGGGAGCCCACCCGCCCAGCACGGCCTGGCAGGAGCAGGAGCACCAGGGAGCTGCTCCTGCAGCCGCGCAGTGCCGGGTTCCATCTGTGCAGCTGCCCCGAGATGCTCCGGCCGGATGCGCAGGTGGCCGCGCCACGGGCAGCCCCGCGCCCCCGCCGGGACACCAAAAGTTGGTGCAGAGTGACCACTAATGCCCGGCAGCAGCACTGCAAACGGGGCTGGGCTGAGCGAGAGCTGCTCCTCTCCTTGCCAGCCTTGGGATTGCAGTTCGGAATGCACATCGGGATAAGCTGAGGACGAACGGACACTTGGCCCAAGTTTGGCAACAGAGGAGTTTTGCCTCTTTTAGTGGCTTTTGGGTAAATAGTTTGTCCAGTCCCCTCCTGAGGCACATTTCCCAGGCTGTTTAAAAAGGAAGTGCCAGAGTGGGCAAGCCCAGGGGCAGGGGCAGAACTCCTGCATTAGAGCCCAGGCTCACTGGGAGGTGATGCCACGATTTCCTGGTGCTGCTGCTCAGGTGCCAGTGGCATTCGGGTGACCTGAGCTGTCACCTGCACCCAGGACTTTCTGTCTCCCCCAGCAAACAGCCCACGAGATCCACCTGAAGGGTGCAGCCCGAGATCACCCCATGTTTGTGGAGGGGGGAGTGCCCCTGGATGTGCCCGTGGAGTCCTTGGCTGTGATCTCACCTGTGGCATCACAGAAAAGAGGTAAAGTGCCAGCACTGTTTATTATAGAACAGGGAGGGACGAGGTATGGGAATGTTGCTCTTCCTTTAAGAAAAAGGAAATTAAAGACAATTTTTCCAGAATCAGAAAAAATAAGCATTATGGTACAGCATATATTCATAATACACAAAAAATGCAAGAAACTTTCTCTTGAGGAAAGTTTTTCTCTTCATTTTAATGCAGTTTTGTCTTAATTATGATCTTCTACCTCTGCAACTTCCCTGCAAAAATGATTCTAATGTAATACTACCATGAAGAATTAAGATGCATTTACTTTCTGCCACTTCTCTGAGGTGTATTAAATGTTTAGAAAATTATTTCATTTATAGTCACATATCCTGGATTCTCCTGTTTGTCCTGTTATGAAACTTTCAGGGGTTTGAAGTTACTCTTCTTTAATTCCTTGGGACAGGATCTGTGTTCAGAGACAGGATGCAAACAGCTCTTAACTCCTGAGCTGTAAATAAGTCCAAGCACACACACACACACATAGGAATACTCAGAGGTGTGTGCCATGGGCTAGAAAACGAGCCTGGAACTTGATAAACAAGTAACAACTGCAGTTTGCAATTGCAAATTATGCAAACCCTCCTTTTCCTTAATTCCTCACTAACTCTGTAAAAGGATCTCTTTATCTGTGCCAACTCCTGAGTGTGCCACATCGCTTTGTTTTGAACCATCCTGGTGCAACTCGTGTTGGTTCCAGACTGCCAAAGGCTCAGTTTTGACTGTCCCAAAGCTGACTTGGTTGGTGTTTGTTTAGGGCCACAAGAAACAGTGAGGTCCCTTCTCCTGCTCCTGGAGTACGTGGAGGGCTCAGCAGAGCCAGCCAGGGCAGAGCTCACCGTCGGGGCCATGCAAAGTCCTCTGCTGGCAGCCAAGAAGGTGAGGGAAAAAAACCCTGCAGGTTTGTGCCAGGTGCTGTATGGGATCCTGACAGTGTACACAGGGCTGCTCATTCCTTCTGTCCAAAATACGCAAATTAAAAAATACAGCTTTTAGTGTTTCTGATAAACTTTACATTATAAAAGCATCTGTGTTTGGAAAGATTATTTTTCAGGGGCTAATATAAGGAATTTGCATTATCATCCTAAGTCAGCAACAAACTTAATTTAGCAGTTTGCTTCCCCAATTCTGGAATTTTGAGCCCAGAACTGAATTACAGTTCCGATCCTGTTGTTTTAATGGAGTGTTTTGTGACAAGGTGCCACAGCGAATGTCACGGTGGATAGCTGCAGTTTCCAAGGGCAGCCTGGGCAGGGGCCGTGCAGCCTCCGAGGCCCAGGTGTGACTGTGCCGTGTCCGTGCCAGGCCGTGGAGTTCAGCCTGGACAGCGCCCCGGAGCTGCGGCGGGCGGGGTTCGCGCTGGACGGCCCGAAGGGAGCCCTGGAGCGCGGGCAGCTCAAGCGCATCGGCGTCTCGTGGGTGCCACCTGCCGACCTGCAGGTGAGCCACGGCCCCGCGCGGCAGCGAGCCCCGGCCGGGTGTCGCACGGGGCTCCGGCCGGGTGTCACACGGGGCCCCGGCCGGGTGTCGCACAGGGCCCCGGCCGGGTGTCACACGGGGCTCGGCCGGGTGTCACACGGGGCCCCGGCCGGGTGTCGCACGGGGCTCGGCTGGGGTGGGACACAGAGGTCCTGATGGGTGTGAAAAAGGACTCCTGTTGGGTTGTCACCCACAGCTCCTGTTGGATTGTCACCCACAGCTCCTGTTGGGGTGTCACCCACAGCTCTTGTTGGATTGTCACCCACAGCTCCTGTTGGATTGTCACCCATAGCTCCTGTTGGGGTGTCACCCACAGCTCCTGTTGGAGTATCACACACAGCTCCTGTTGGGGTGTCACCCACGGCTCCTGTTGGAGTATCACACACGGCTCCTGTCAGGGTGTAGCCCAAAGGTCCTGCTGAGTGTGTGACACAAAGGTCTCGTTGGGATGTGACCCACAGCTCCTATTGGGTTGTTACCCACAGGTGGGATGTCACCCAGAGCTCCTGTTGGGGTGTCACAGCTCCTGTTGGATTGTCACACACGGCTCCTGTTGGGGTGTCACTCACAGCTCCTGTTGGGGTGTCACCCACAGCTCCTGTTGGAGTATCACACACAGCTAATGTTGGGTGTCACACAAAGGTCCTGTTGGGGTGTCACCCACAGCTAATGTTGGATTGTCATCCAGAGCTCCTGTTGGGGTGTCACCCACACCTCCTCTTGGGGTGTGACCCACATCTGGGATGTCACCCAAAGCTCCTGTTGGGTGTGACCCACAGCTGCTGCTGTTCCCAGGCTCTGATGCCCTGAGGGAGCTCTGAAGGCCCTGGGACAGAACTGCCTTTACATGGATCACTCTGCAACACATTTCTTCAGCCATGGGCTGCCTTTCCTTTGGCACCTTCCTGGAAGTCAGTGGGGCCTTTGGATTTTCCACTTTAGGAGCCCCATTGCCCTGGCTACTTGTGCCTTGTATTGTAGAAGTTGGATGTGATGTCCCAACAACTCCACGGGGCTGTGATTGCCCTCCCTGATTCACCTCCTCGGGCATTCATGGAGACTGGAGGAATTGACTCCCCAAGTGTGGGATGGCAGAATGAGTAGCTGGTTCCAAAATTAGATTTCTGCCATCACATGCAGAAAGAGGCAGCAGAGTTCCTGGCAGGATGTATCCAGTCCACGTCGTGCCTCTCGGTAACCCCTGGCTCTTACACAACACTGAGCACTCACTGGGGGCTGACAGGATCCATTTCCTTCCCGGCCCTCTCTGGGAGCTCTGCTGTTGCTCTGTGCCCGGCTGCCATGGCTGTGACGTGGGGACAGTCTCTGGGGCACTCTGGGGACAGGATGCTGAATCACTCTCACACCTCACTGGCTGCTGCATGAGCATCACTTGGGGATAGAGAGGAGCCAACACAGTGGGCTGGAACCTGTCACCTGTAGCTATAACTGGTACCTTGAACACCAAGATGTGAAATCCAGGGTTTAGAAGGTGATCAACTCATGGCTCCTATGTCCAAACCACCAGGTCGGTTTTGTGTGTGGTTCTTTTTGCAGACCAGTGACCCCCCGCTCGTGTCAGCCCTCCTGACTGTAAAAGGTGACATTACAGAATCCTACCGAGTCCTCTTCATGGCAAGAGTTGTGTCTGCATCTGCTGCCACTGACTGAGGGATCCAGGCCAAATGGAAAGGAAGCGGATGCTCATAATACCGGGAAATCCCTGGATCTCTGGTGAAAGATGGGAAGATTTTGAGATTGTTGCAAATAAATGAGGGCAGCAGGGATGTGGGAAGGAAAGGCCATGTAACATTTCTGCTCTGTTTCCCCCAAAGTTCTCTGTAAACTCTGGTGCCAGTAGCTTCCTTTTCCAGCTGATTCTGTGACAATAATCTTGTGTTAGAAGAAAGAATTATTGAGGGCCCCAAGCAGCTACACCTGCTGTTAATCCCATGTCTCCCAAAGGTGGGCATTCCATCAGGAGGAGTGGTTTACATCCACATAGGTGAGTTTCTATCCTTTTCCAATTTCAGATGCTTTTTATAGGATTTGGAAAAGCCTTGACTTTTTCTCTTTTATAATCAGAATAAAGTTTCTTATTCAAGCTTCCTCCAAATCATTTGGGCAGTCACTTTTACAATGTACAGTCAAATCTACCTGATAACACGTGGTCAAGGGGCAATATTCCCGTGCTGTTCCCTGGGTATGGTCAGACACTTGCCAGAGATCCTGGCTGTCCAGAAACTTTGCATTTCCATATTTGCCTTCTGCTGAATTCTGGCTGAGAGCAGAACCCTGCTGTTCTGGGGAAGCAAGAGTGCCCTGCAGGTGTAACTTCTGTCAGGAAGCAGCAGCTGGTTCAGGGCAAGTGCAGAGCTGGAGAAGGGAGGGAGCAGGAAGGCAGCAGCCATTAGACACAGGATAATGCTGTGCATCTCATATCACACTCTTTCCTGAGTCACAACCAGTCTGTGGCAAAGTTTCCTCCCTACCATTCCGAGGGCGTGTTGCCCTTTGGCCCCTGTAGCTGTTAAATCCCTGATTCAGATGATGCAGTCAGAAAATAGAAACGTTATTTGTAAATATCCCTGTGGTAACGACCTAGGAACTGCAGGGAAAAGCAGGGAAGCAATTGTCACAAGGAACATTTTAACCAGGCTCCCCCTTTGACAGAGGAGGCTTGTAGCAGTGAAGAGGGGGTTCCTTGTTTGTCCAGCCAGTGTGTTTGATCCATCGAGATGTGTTCTCATTTATTAATGGATCGAGTGGCTGAGGAGTCACTTAACTCTTCAGTCTAAAGACTGCAGATGCAATCCCAGTGTCCTGGGGTGGGGAGGAGCTGGGGGGTGGCAGTGCCAGCCAGGGACAGTTCTGCCTTCCTTGGAGGCCCTGGGTGTTGCTGCTGGCACAGCTGGGCAGGCGCCTGGAGCTGGGCACAATGGGCTTTGTGTGCTGGCTCTCCTGCAGCCCCAAAGGGTGAGCAAACACCACTACATCAAATAAAACCATTGCACACTGCTCACTCAACAGTGACCTCATGGTAGGGGAGTTGTCAGAAAGCAAGGAAGGGCACAGCGTGTGGGAGTGGAGGAGCTATTTCAGGCAATTAATTTGTGGGCATCCATTGTGTGACGATCCTTCAGATTTCATTCCTGGAAGCCAAAAAGTGATGGCTTGCAATAACTCAGTCTCCAGACTCTGGTTGTCATAACCCTACAGAGTGCTGAAAATAAGTGTAACATCTACCAGGCAACAACACCCCTGTCTTAGGAATCTTCCACTTCACAGAGGTCAGGTACTGAGAAAAAGCATCCAGAGGATGAAAAGAAGTAAAAAATTAAAGAATGCATGTAAAGACAGAGACATTGGTGCCCTCACAGGGTTGGGCTGGGTAAGGAGCAGCTGCCACCGACCGGCTGAAGGCACCTCTAGTACCCAACAGCTCCGTGTGAGCAGAGGTGTCACCCACTGTACCTGCATTCCTGGGACTGGAAAACTTGCATCAATATTTTCACAGGATTGAAGTGAACATAAGGTTGTGGGTTTCTCTGGTCAAAATTTCCATGTTTAAAACTCAGTATGTGTTTATTCTCTCAGGGGGAGGGTTGGACCAGGATAACAGGAACAGGTGGTTATTTCTGGAGGACTGAAAATAAAGTAAACTCTCCCTGTAAAACTCCAGCTGACGTTCTGTAAAGCACTTATGGAAATCTGAACAGGTTTTAGTCCCTTTCATAAAGAAAAGCCTGTAATTTTAACTGGGCGCTCGAAAGTGATCATATTTGGCTTCTAGGGGGCACAATGGCTGCTCAGGCAGGATTGGGTTTCCTTTCTTGGATTGCTTTGTTCTTTGGGGACACAGAGTGTGAAGTGCCAGCTCCCACTTGGGGCAGCACTCGGGCAAGGAGAGACACAGGCTGATGTGGAAGGGAAAACAAATCGTCTGACGTTGGAAAGCAGATCCATTGGGAAAGTGTGCCGACTGTGCTGCTTCACCCGGGACACCACTACAGTTACAGTTACTGTGTCTGCAAAATGTAACCCTGGATGTTCCACTGCCATTCCATCGAGAGTTACCACAGTTAGAGTCTTCATGATGCAAACCTGCAATAGTCAGAGATGCACACCTTCAGTTTACTGGAAATTTAGGGATTCTATGAGGGTGCTCCTACCCACACCCATCTCATGTACAATGTACGTTATGTGCAACAGCTTCTTGATATTTCTCCAGTAAACAGAAAATTGACTGGGACAACTGAAGACTGGAAACAATTCCCAGGTAACTTAGACCCACGGAGCTGATTCAGGAGTAGGGAGTTTGTAGGCAATTCCTTGAGCACAGAGCTGAGGGTGCTGGTGTTCTCCTGGCATGGATCAAATCCAACTCCCAGTGCCCAGCAGAAGCTCAGCACAGCTCCTGCAAGTTCATCTCTTGGAAAGGCACAAAATCCTGTTCAGTTCTGTGCTTCCAGAGTGGGTTCTCCACAGTCATATTAAACCTGCATTAAACCTGCCAGGTGACTACATACATGGAACCTGGTGTTTCTGTTTCCCTGTTACAGGACTCCAGTAGGGATGGAGCTGTTATTGTGAGGACAATATGGAAAATGTGACCTCAGAAATATTTCTACATTTCCTAGAAGTTGAAGTTTCCTGCTCCTCTAACTGCATTGTGACCATTTTGCTCTCAAACGGAGTTTTACAACTGTGACCACTCTTGGGTCCCTGGACACAAACTTGTGCTTTCAGATTTGGATCTAAAAGCAAACATGAACTTCGTGGTGCTGATGCAGTTCTGGTTTAATGAGCAATTCACACCTGTGTATGATCTTTATAATCCTTAAAAGCAAACCCAACTCGTTTCTAAAGCAGAAAGTGAGAGAGTAAGCACTAGTGTCATACACATTTATTAAGCCATGTTCTGCTTCTCCAGAAGTGACTTCATTGATTGCTTCACACGTATGAGCACAGGTTTCCCTAAATGAGCAACGGCCCCATGACCCTGAGCAGTGCTGGAGGAAAACACTGCGGTCACTTTGTCACATGCCATTGCTGACCCTGGGAACACTGGGTTTCAGTTCTAGGAATCAAAAGTAGGGACTATCACCTGGTGCTTCCCAGGTATTGTGTCCATTGGTGCTTCTCATGGAGTGGCTGCCCCCGGGGTTGGGCTGGGCTGGCCCTGGCTGGATACCGGATGCCACCAAAGCCACTCCAGCAGCTGGACAGGGAGGAGAATACAACAAAAGCCTCACGGGTGGAGATAAGCAATTTCTACATTTGAAATGTTCGACACAGTTAAACAGCCTGAAGCAAACCCATCCTAAAGAGCCGTCAGTACCTTTTCAGTCGTGTTTCATGAGTTTTAACACGACTATTTTTAGAAAGGGAAATTATCTGCTCTTTTAAACATTTGTTTCCTGACTCATATATTTCATACCAGGTTTCTCATTCCTTTATTCCTCCTGCAATCCCTCTGACCCAGCAGAGGCACAGGGGGTGTGTCCAGCTGCTGCACACCTGCTGGGTTCTTTTCTGGTGAGCATCCCGCGCAGTCCCGAAGCGCTCCAGGGAAATCTCTGCAAGCCGAGCTCTCTCTCTCCCCTGTATCCCCTCCCTGACCTCCCGGTGACGGCAGCCTGGGGCTGGGGCACGGCGGGGGCAGCCGGGCAGCTCTGCCCGCCCGGCCCCGACCCCTCCCGCGGGCGGGCGAAGGAACCGGAGCCGCGGGGCCCGGGCGGGGCGGTCCTGCCCTGCCCTGCCCCGCCGAGGCTCTGCCCCCCCGGCGATGATCCCGGTTATTTATTCCGCTGCCCAGCACGGGCCGTCCCCGAGGGCTCGGTGTCCCCTTTCAGCGTGTCCTTGAAGCCGCGGCCGTGGCTCCCCGCGGGCTCTCTCGGACGCTCGCCCGCACCCCGCAGCCTCCCGAGCACACGCAGCAGGGAGACGAGGCACTTCTCCTTCGGCCGCCTGCTGATCCCATCCCGGGCTCCCCCCTTTCCTAGGCATCGCTCTGCTCTGGGAACAACTGTGAGAACTCTTCCCGGTGAGTAACCCACTGCCTGTTCCCAAACCTCTCCACCGGGACCAAGTGACATTCCCACACCAGGACGGGGACTTGCTGATGGCCATCCCATGGCCAGTGAAGTGTCACTTCTGAACAGTTTGCAGATCCTCTCCTGTGGTCAGAACCATCGTTCTGGTACAGGAAATCCATTGCAGGAGGTTCAGTACCTACAACCCTGCTGTGGCAGCTGCACTCCTGAAATGTCACAGGAGCTGTTCTCCTCCTTTTGTACTGCACTAGAGCTGAAAAGAGCCATTTCTGCGTGCATTAGAGCTATGGAAAAATAACTTTAAAATATCTGGGGTATGCAGGCAGTTGTCTAGACCAGCATTTTCAGACAGGCCTATGGTATGAGTCTCCTCATCTCAGCTACCTTTAAATAACACTGATTTGGTTTTTTGGGAATCCTGCACAAGTCATTCTCTCTTCCAAGCAAGAGTAAAGCACCACTCAATAAAAACATTTATTGACTCAGAAGCAACTTTTCCAGTGGGATTATTTGCATGTTCACATCTGGAGTAATGGTACAACTATGAAGAACAATCTAAAGTGGTTTTGCTCCATACTCTTACTCAGTGCTTTCCCTTTCCCACCCCGGGGAAGTGCATTCCCTGTCATACATGCGCTATTTAAATCAGTGAATCATCTGCCTTCCTTCACAGATGCCCTCAGAACATGTCTGATTGGACAAATCTGTGGTATGTCCGGTAAGTTGGCTTTTAATCTTACTAACCCAGAACCGTCTGGAAGTTGTTATGAGCAGTACTTGGAGCAAGGCAATGGAAATTATTCTCTCGGGCAGGATCAGGGAAGGGTTTCTGTGTTTTCTGAGAGCTGCCAGAGGAATGGACTGGATGAGGCCAGGGGAGATTGGGTGTCAGTTGGGGACCAGCATTCATCCAGGGCTGTGTCATCTTTCCCTTCTGAGTGCACTGGGGTTGAACTGAAGGGCTTGTTTGTTCTTCCTAAATAGCCAGAGCTTTGCTGGCCATTGGCTCTTTGCACAGGGCAGCTTCCAGCAGGGATTTGTTGGGACGTGGTCCTGCCCCGTCTCGGCTCGCTCCCTTACACGGGACAGGGACTGTCACCCTCTGCTGCGCTTCCCTTCGGAACTCCAGCGAGCACAGAGCCGAGCGCTGCCTGCTGGAGCGCCTGGAAGGGGGAAACCGGCGTAAGAGACAGAGGGTTCACAACAGGATTCACCTCTTGTCTCATACGTGTTACAGGTGCCCTGACATAGTATTCATGGTTTGCGTTCTGTTCATATATTGACTTTGGTGGCAGCACACAGAGGGATTTGTTACTTTTAGGTCGTTCAGTCTGGTGCAATTTTGGTTGATACTCTTTGCTTTCTTAACACGTGCTGCTACACGGAGCTGTTTAAAAAGATACAGTTACCAACATGGATTGGAAAGGCTTCTAAAAGTCTCCATGAGAAAAGTGAGTTAGTTTGAGAAACTGAGGGGTGGGAAGGTGGAGTTTCAGTGGAGAGGAGAATCTGAAACACAGGTACATCAGCCTAAGTACATTGTAAATTGTTAAATTACAAAATTCCTTAAGCAATAGCTAGAGATAGAAATGTGTTTTCAAGGCTTAAATATAATTTAATATAAAGTAATTTCCATGCTCATTTATAAAGAGAGGCCCTAGACTTGTGGAAGTTCATGCTTGTATTCCCCTCCAAGTACAAACCCTCTCTCGCTGTGGGAAGCAGAGCCATTCTCCCGACATAGAAGTTGAAAATAACCCAAAATAGTGAATGTTACAGCACCTGTGAGCCAGAACGAATTGTACTGATGGGCAGTAGTTCTTTGACTTGTGATTGAGTGTTTGTGATCCAACTTTCTAATCCAGGATCCAGCACCCATTCAGAACTAAATCAAGGAAGCTTGGCCTGTCTTCCAACCATTTAGAGTGAAATTATACTCTCTTTTGGGAGAAGTAAAACATAAGCAGTGGAACGATGGTGTTTTCCCTCCCTCTCAGGTTGATCTTGCCGACGGTGTCCCTGCTCATGCTCTGTGGGGTCTCAGTGAGGTGCATCAAATTCTGCTGCCGGAAGAAGAGGCTTCCAGCAGAGACCTTCCCTCGGCACCCCTGTGACTTGACCGTGATTGGCATTGACAGTGACAGCACTGCCCACAGCACAGTGACCTGTGAGTACCCTCTGGGAGTCACCTGCTCCACGGAGCACTGCTCCTGAACCTGGGTCTGGAATTCTGTGTCCAGCCGCTGAAGGAACGGGAACTTCCCAGTGCAACCCCAGAACAACTTCCAGCCCCACAGGGTGGGCAAAAGAGGTGAAGGGAGGGATCAGGGTGGCACAGTGAGTGACAGTGAAAACCAGGAGTGATCCTATATGGACAGCTTTAGTATACAGGGCATATGTTCTGATATTACAAAATTTCCTCCTTAATTTACACTCTGTAATTTCCTGGAAAAAAACTGGACTAGCCCTTTATATATCAGTGTTCCATGCAGGTGTTTGATTTCGATTTTTAATTCTTTTTCTTCACAGCCTATAGCTCATGGCAGTACCCTCCAAGTGTCCAGATTCCTTCGATATTTGTGGATATGGATAAGAACACTGTGTCCCCTCCAGCTTACAGCCTCTATGCAATAGACCTGCCACCTTCCTATGATGAAGCTGTTCAAATGGGAAAGCAAGTGGCACAGATAAACCAGAGACTTAATGACATCCCTGAACAGGTGACACCAGGTGGGCTGAATCCCAGCCAGTCCCCACCTGACACAATCAACAGAGATCCAGCAACTCAGGCGAATTCAGAAGACTCAGAAGATGCCACAAAAGAACAGCCACAGATCTGACTCAGTTCAGATGGGGAATAAAGGAAGGGAAGGACTGTAAGAGTTAAAGAAGACATGAAGAGTTTGGGTTTGTAAGTAGGTTATGATGGAAAGATGTTTCTTCTCATGCCCTTGTAATGATCTATCAGAAGAAATGTTTTCTGTGACTGCTGTAATCCCCCGGTAAAGCTTCTTCAAGGATATGAAATGAGGTAAAAGGGCAGCAGTTTAAAAATGCCTGTAAAAGTGGGACGTGAATGCTTGTTCATCTTCTGATAAAAAATTGTTCCTTGTGTCCAGCAATAAAAAAGGTCAGGAGAATTTTGCCACCTTGGGAATACACACTGAGAACAGGACAAACAGGAAGCTGTTGTTCTAGAACAGAAGTTTCCCAAGCTGGAGTTGAAGGGGGAATCCCAGCAAGTGACACTGAAAAGCCTCTGTAGTTTCTCTTCTTTTGAGAACATCAACTGTCCAGAAAACTGCTGAGGACAAAGTGCTGCACAGCGGCTCATGTTCCTCAAGGAGCAGGAAGATGCCAGGACAGGAGAGCACGGAGGGAAATGCTTTGTGTTGTTTCACAGCTACACACAGGGAAGGAGACAGATGAGACATGACACTTCTGAAGGAATTGTTTTTGAGGTTTTGTAAATCTTTCAATTTCTATTTTTGAGATGAATTGCCTTGTGGGTGGGTTCCTTTTGCTATTTATTTTTTCCAGATAAAGTACACATTAATTCCAAGGAGACTCTTGGACACATGGTTTGGTATTATTGATGTGTTTCAAATATTCATCAAATGTTTCAAAGACGCCTTTATATTTTGTTATCTGATCAGATGTCAGGGTCTCAGTCAGCACAGGAAAGAAAAATCACAGGTTCCTGGCAGCTTTTACCAGTTCAGAACATGGACGAGCTCAGGAATGAGCAGGGTGACACAAAACATGCTCGTGCTGAGCCATCCAGAATAAGTTAGAGATACAAATACCACAGTACAGGCTGGGCAAAAGTTCAAAGAAATTACTCTTAGGGATGGTTCTTCATGTGGTACTGATAGAGGGATAACTGCTGAGCATCATGTTAAAACTGGGAGCTTGGAGCTGATTACAGCAGTCGCAGCCCAGACAAAAATATGGGCTACAGAGGCAGGTTTTTGATGCCAGCTCTTTCCCTTGCCCCAAATGGTACGAATCTTTTCAATATTCCAGATGGTACAAATCTTGTCCACTCCTGAGAAGTGATTTTCTTTGAATCCACTTTAGCAAGGTGCTAATCTGGCTGCCTTTAAGGACATGAGCAATCGCCAGGGTGGCTCATTGCTGTGGATAAGAGCAGCAACCAAAGCCTGAGCACTCGGTGCTATTAGCGAATGTAGCATAAATTTAGGTGTCTGTCATTAACAGGCAGCAGAAGTGGTGGGCACAAAAGCCTGCACAGCTTTTAGAAGACTGTTATTCTCTGACAACCATTACTGCAAGAACTGCCCTGGAAATGAGGACTAATGCTTTAAAAATGAAGATCTCTGCCAGCCACAGGCCCGAGATGCTGCTACAGTCGTGTGTGAGCTGTCCATGAGTCTGGCTCCCCAGGGAAGGGTCGCTTCTATATTTAACTTGCATGTAACTTACTATGAAGGTTGACTGGTGTAACAAATCTGCTTCTCTCGTGTCTCCTCTCTGTCATCCTTCATTATATTTCTCCTGTTTTATTCTTTCCTCTGCCTTCCTTATCTGTGTCAAGATGGAGACTGGGAATAACCCAGGGTAACTATTTGGATGTCTCTGGCTGGAAGGGCAATATATGCCCAGTTCTTGATGTCTCCAAGTCACAAATACAGGAGACGTATTTTTATTTGTTGAACCTTTCCACAGTTCTCAGAACAAAGCCTCTGCCCTTCCAAAGAAGGAATACGTGTTGGAGGGAAATGGCTGAGCGCTCACTCACAAATAGAGACGGGAATTCAAAGCCAGGCGAATGAAACCATCGTGACTGACACAAGAGGGCAGTCCCTCACTTCTCGCTGTGCGCAGAGAGGCTCCTCACCTCGGCTCGGGAAGGGACTGAGCTGCCTGCAGGAGGATGGGGAACAACCACCACGGTTCGAGTTCCCTGCCTGCCCTTCGTGCCTTGGTTTGCACAGCGCCTCGGCAGGGCCGGACACGGGACCTGCCAAACTGCGCCTTCTGTTCTGTCTGATCAGAGGAAACGCAAAACCCCAAGAGAAGCCCAAACGCTTTCCCAGGAATAAGGCCATAATCTGGGGTTTCCTAACACCTAAGGAAAAGCCTTGTGTTTTGCCCAGGCTCTTGCCTCATAACGTGGTTCATGAACTCGAACAGAAACTGTGTGCTAACACCAACTTCTGAGCCAACCAGCCCTCAGGAACACGGACTGTCCTCTGCACACCAAAAGCAGCTCAGTTTGCTCCGTAACCTTCACAGTTAGGAAATTATTAAAGTCTTTCTTGTGACCTGCCTTCTCCAGGGCCTGCTAAGGGTGACCTCATGCTGAAGTCCTTGCAACAGGGGGTTGAAGAGATCCCTCATCTCTACACAGCTCCTGTTTTCATGGAACAGTTACAACTTCACATTTTTGAAACCTACAGTTCTCTATCACTTCGCTTGGAATTGGTCAGTGGATTCAGAAGTTATTAGTTAGGTGTGCAGTGTGGAAGGAGGGGAAGCAGGACACGGATTTGACTGTGATTCCAAAGCCTCGCTTCCAGGAGAAACCAGGTTTAAAAAGTGGAGGGAGGTTTGTCCCACAGAAGGATATAGGCTTGGCCTGATGGAGGATCTAAGAATTCTGATTTGTCAGGCTGGTGGTTTTCACCATCACTAGGTCTATCCCAGTCTGATTCTATCCACACAAGCTTTGTGACATCTCTAACGGAAAAGCCCCTCTCTGTAATTACCCAAAGTGCATTTTTAATTGTGATTTATATTTGGTCCTCAGTTTGGCACTGTTCAGCATGCAATTGTTATTCTCTTATTTGTTCAAAACGATCATTTTGCCAGTTATTTTCTGCTGTTCTTTGCTGGCTGTGTAAAAGAGCCTGTGCTGGGGAGATGGACTGCTGAGGCTGGAGCCTCCATCACTCTCTCCTCTCACACACATGCACTCAGCACGAGCACTTGTGCTCAGAAAGAAAACGCAGCCATGGAAGTAAATTTCCTCAATAATTCATGGGCTTTATAGCCCAGAGCAAATTATACCTTGGCTCTGTCATGCAATTCAGGTTGCAAATCCCTTTATAGGCAAGCTCGTTAACAATATAAGTAAAGTGGTACCTCTGGAATGGCTTTGATAATTGATGCATTACAATCTTTGGAGAGTATTTAGTGGTGAACCTGCAGCATCCAGACTGAGGCATCAGTGAGGTCTGGATACAGGAAAAGTCAGAGAAAAAACCATTTCTTTGTTTGCCTTGCAGTTGCCTTTGTCTGCCTTGCTGGCCTCAAACAGCTCAGAAGGTTTGGTTGCTTTGTTTTCTAACTGCGTTTTGTCTTTATCGGCTGCAGTTTTTGGGGGAAAAGGATCACTGCTGCTGCCAGTACAGATGAGTGGGACACTTGGACACATGCAAAACCTGCTCATTTACGGAACAAAATATCTCTGCCACAGCCACTTTCCACAGTCTTAGCTGTCTCCTGGTTCTGATCCTAATCCTCTTTACCTATTAGAACTCTTTTTGCTTAGGGAGACACTGCTTAATTTTGCTGCAAGTAGCAGAGGTTCTTTCCTTCACCCACAATTAAAATTCAAACTGCAAGAGAAGCCTTGGAATCCTTTTCAGAGCAGACGATGAAAACAAAGTATCACAGGGGAATTGTGCTCTAAAAACTGGAGAAGACAATAAATGTTTTATGAAATTCTACATCCTAAGGTCAAACTCAATGCACAAAAAAGGCTTAGGTGCAAACCCACATTACTGGGAAAACATTTTGTTCTGGTCAGTCAAAATTTAGAATATAAAATGCCAGAGCTCTTTTTATCTTACTGGGAGGAAAAATGGGCCAGTAAAAAGAAGGCAGACTTTCAAAGATATTTCAATTTTAAAAAAAATAACAAAGCTCACCTTGGGTACTTGGAAAAAGGAGAAAATCAATTTCTATTTCAAACCTAGAAATGCCTGAATCTGCAGTAAAGGGCTTAATTTTTACACACTTTTTTACCCTGCTCTACCAACTAGCTCAGAAAGGAAACAAAAGAGAAGAACCTGATGTCGAGCTCTTATTTGTGCATTGTTTTTTCTCTTTCCATTCTAGGAGTTTATGGCATAAGCTACTTCCTTCCACAAGTAAGGAAGTGCAGTCCCGAGGTCCAAGTACTGACCTGGGAAACCCAGTTTGGTGACTTTTCTGCCACAGACTTCCCACATGACACTGGTCTGTAGAACAGGGACTGTAGCACTGCCTTTTCTTGCACAGAATTTGGAGGATGAATACATTGAGCGTGGGCTGCGCTGTCACATTGAAATACAGGTAGTCAGAGCATGATGAACTTTGTGTGGGACATGAAGTGCAGGAAAAAACCTCCCCACTCCCTCCCCCTCTTAAGGGGCGAATCTGGAGAAGAAACTTGGGCAAAGTGTGAGATTTAGAAACGGCCCCTGGACTTCAGGTGCCTCATCCAGTCATCATCACAACATTCCTAAATAGGGGAAGACGCTGAGGGGAGAGAGGCAAGAAGGTTTGTTCAGCTCCATGGGGCTGGAAATGCTCCTTTCCCCAAAAACCCTTGCCAGGCAGCTGTCAGAGAGCCCAGGCTGCTGTGCTGAAGGTAGGAGAGGCTGCTCTGCCCCGCACATGAGGTCACTCCAGCTGGGTTTGAAGGCAATAGAGCTGTGATTAGCCGGCAAAGCAGACGGCCATAAAAATAAACACCCCGTGTGTGTTTGGAGAACGTTTCCTCCGCCCTTGGCTGAGCTGCCTGCTCCCAGCAGATGGGGGAAGTGAGCCGGAGTGGCCCCACTGAAGGTCGGCTGGGCAGGCTGCAAGGCCAACACACACAGCCGCAATTACATTCTGTGCGATTATTTGGAGGAAAAAAACGTGGTATGCTGTTATTCCTTGCTTATTTCGCATATCGACTTTCCTCTCTTGATAAAAGGCCTAGCGTACCTGCTGTAAAATACTGAAATTCAAATTATTTGGGCCATCTGGGAAATAAAAAAGCGTATGTTCAGTTATTTTCCACTGTAATAATGAGGAAAAAAATCGGTGATAATGAGTAGTGTTATCTTTCAATCAAGAAATATCCTGGAGTGTGACAGACTCCAGCTCTACAACAGATATCCTGGGCATCTAGGTAGGTACCAATTTCAATGCCTCTGCCTCTATTTTCCACTGGTAAACAATTCTAGGATCCAGAGGTTGGAAAGGACCTTTGGACATCCCCTAATCCAGCCCCCCCTGCTCACTGGGGCCAACCAGAACAGCTCACCCTGCCCACTCTGGCTCTGAATTCTCCGAGGATCTCACTGCCCCTCTGGGCAACCTGTTCTACTGTCTGACCCCCCTTACAGTGAAAACATATTTTTGAATGTTTGAGTGGAATTTCCTGTATTTGGGATTGTTCCCACTGCTTATTTTGCAAGCTGGTGCCCAGTGAGAAAAGTCTGCCTCTGTCTTCTTTCTACTTTCCCCCCAGGTATTTAAACACATTTATAGATCCCTCCTGTACCACCTCATCCTGAGGCCAAAGACTCCCAGCTTGCTCATCCTTCCCTCATACGTCAGATGCTTCAATGCCTTAATCATCCAAATATTTAACTCCATCTTTTCTCCAGCTTGTCTAAATCATCCAGGAATCTCCCCTGAATTCCAGTGTGCTCTGGGATGGATTCCTACTGCATGTGGAACAAAGAGCTGCAGGCAGCAGAGCGTGCCTGTCCCCGTGGCTGCTCCCCTGGCTGGCGGCGGTGCCACCTGGGCACGGGCTGAGGGCAGGGCTGCGCTGCCACTGCCTCACCTCTCACAGCACCGCGAGTGTGTGACAGCGGCCACCTCGGCGTGGCCCCACGGGAAGGAAACTGCCAAGGTGAAATCAGAGGAAGATGCATCTCCCCTCTCTCCTCTGCTCTGCATGAACTGTTTAATCAGAAATGGATGAGCTGCTGGAAAGCAGGAAAAATAAATGCAACCTTCCCCCGGCTTTGCATGGAGCTTTGGGGTGGAAGGTGCTACAGAAATACCACTCCTTTGGGAGACCATGCTTTAGCAGCACAGGAAATTGCCTGGATTAAAAAAAGAACACAAGGAATAATGCTTTTCCAGGCCAGAGAAGGAAGAGAGATTTCCCTTCCTTTCTCTAGTTTATCACATTGTCACCAACAAGAAAACCGTATTTCATCAGAGCACGGCCTTGCTCCCCAAGGTTTCAAACAAAATGGTTATTGATGAAAAAATCGTATGTGAATTGTAGCTAGAGATACTGCAAACCTACTACTCAGTGCTATGCCAAAATAATAATAACAAAAATTCCAAGTTTCTCATCGATTCCTACCTCTTGATTTCCTAACATACCCCACTATTCGAGGTACAAAACCTACACCCCAAAATCTCCAAGCTTTAATCAATGTGCAAGATGCCAGGTAACACATGTTAATGTAATTAGACAGCACAAAAAAACAGGATAAGGATAATTTGAGCAGCTATGGAGTTAGTTTGGTGACTTCTTCATCCATTTATAATTATAAATCATAAAAGTGCAAGCGTGTACATGTGTCGAATCAACTGATGGCTGTCACACACAGCCCTTCTTCCTGTCCCCTCAATTTGTGTGCTCAGGCCTAGTCCTTTCTGGTGGCCCCTTGGTGCCTGTTCCCTTTGTATCTCTGTGCAGTCACTTACCCACAGACCTGTGGTTAATCCTGATGCCCAAACTGGCCCCTTTGAGTCTGAAACAACATTCAGAGAAATGAAACGGAAAAAAAAGGGAGTTTCTCATCCATCTGGAGATGGGGTGGGGATGGAAGAGGCAACTGCTAGGTCCAAAAATCAGACAAATTGTTCTTTATGACATGAGCCCCAAAACACAGGTGTGGATGTGGAAGGGTCTTCCTTCAAATCTGCATGTCTGAGTTCTAGTGACTCACATCTAAAGCTGTGGCTGCATTGTCTTGAACTCAGGGAAGGCTCCAGTATAAAATCTCTGGCACAGGAAGTTCAGCTTCCTCTCCAGATTTCCTTCCGCCACCTCCTTACATGCAGAGTAGCAGGGAACTCACTTCAGCCTTGCCACTGCGAGTGAAAACTCTTAGGACTGCAGAGCAGTTTGAGTTTATGGCCCACACCTTCAGCTCAAGTGTTCAAGGGAAGCAGCACAGACCAGTGGTTCTTGGGGACAACACTTAATCCCAAAATATCCTCAACTGCTGAGCTGTGTTTTGTACCTGCACGTGGAGCTGCACCCAGTCCCCAAGCAAACATGATCAACAAGGGTGATATAACGACTCTTAGTGACATTCACCCCGTTTCCACAGTCAAACTCTTATTGATGACAGTGGGCATCAATCAAAGGCAGAAAATTTGGCCATGATGTAACTTTGCTACAATTACAAAGTAAGAAAAACTGTGGAAAAGCAGGTTTGGATCCAGTCGATGCCTAAGCTACCACTAATTATAACAGGCTAATTTCACTTTCTGGATTTTTATCTAGGCTTTGGTGTCCTTTAAAAACAGCTTGCTAGACTCCAGGCCAAGGGCCAGGCAGTTCAATTGCCCAGTTTGAGCCTCAAACTAAAACAGGAAAAATGTGAACAGCATTCCAGCTGGAAGTTGATGTGAAGTTTGCTGGAAGAATGGCAATGTTTGAGCGTGGCACGTTAGAGACCTCTGAGCTACATCCTTAGGAACAGGATCTGTGAGATCCTCACCAGCATCCCAGAAGCAAAATGCCACGGAGTGGGCACTCACCAGGGCTAAACTGCAGTGTGGCAAGGCACTGATGCAGCTCATGATGCTTCCAGTTCTGGAATCTGGTTGTGGGGCTCTCTCTGGGATGTGTGGCTCTGCTACCAGTGCACAGTGCATGTATTCCCTGCAGGAATTCTCTCCTGGTGTGACAAACCCAGCAGGCTGTACTCGCAGAGTGTGACTAAGCTCCACCAAGCAGAGGTTATTCCATCTCCAGCCCCTCTCCTGAACAGAACGTGCTATACTGGGGAAGGAACAGAGGCAGCACCTGCATCAGTACCTCTCACAGCGCAGCTGGAGCAGCCACCCGCAGAGCTGCAGTGAGGGGAGAGCACCTGCACGGCCCGGCCCCTCCAGGACAGCCCCAGCACGGACTGTTCTGGCCACTGGGACTGGGAACAGGACAGGCACGGAGCTCTGTGCCCCCCTGGAGCGAGTCTCTGTTCCCAAGATGCCCCCTCGCCTCTCACTGCCAGACACAAATACACAGATCTGGCTTCAGCTGTGGCACCGGCTCAGCAAGCGCAGAAAATAACCTCAGGCAGCCCATGCAGACAGAGCAGAACGCTGCCCTTGGCTCCTCTCTGCCAGCTTTCCCGGGAGACACGTGTTCCCAGCGCCCAGCCTCCCGCCGGGCTGGAAAAAGGCCACCATCTGAAGGCACAGACAGGGGAGTCACCTCGCTGCCAGAGGCACCGCGCCGGTCTGGGCAGCGGCGAGGGGTTAAAGCCACGAGTCACCTGCTCCTTCATACGGGGAAATAGAAGAGCAGAAGAGTCATTGAGTTTCAGTCACATCCAGATGCTCAGAGTGAGAGATTAATAAATAATAAATAGGAGTAGCATCAATTACAAATGCCAAAGGGGGATGATGTCTCTGGATGCATTTCTGCTGACTGGTGCATATTAGGAAACCACAGAGTGCTTTTAGCTTTGACTCCAACATTAATTTTGGCAGCGGAAAGAGGTTTTATTAAAAGTACTGAAAATGTCATTCATCTTTATTCGTATTACATTTCTTACAAGGATTTAAACCCCAATATGGAACTATGGGGAGATGAAAAAATTGAAATTGCCTCTTCTGATCATAAAAATAAATGAAACTCTAAACATGTTCTAAATAGTAAGAAGTACATTTGGGTATTATATTTCTAATGCTGTAAGGTGGTGCTGATATTATTTGTTTTTCAAGGTTCGTTTTTTCTCTAAGGAGTTCTTTTTGAATCCCTTACAAAGGAAATTATTTGTAGGTATGCTATGATGGTAGCCCATAATCCATAGGGGAAAAAAATAAATAAAAGGTGGGAATGTGAAGAATTGAAACAATTCAATTACTATTTTTAAGTATTAAATTCAAAGGAAACAAAGCTATTCTTTGAAGTACTACCCAGTAATCTAAGAGGTTCAAAATCCTGCTCTAAGTCCCTTTATTCAAAACTGTCACCATGTGTTTTGTCTATTTTAGTTAAGTGCTGAATTGAATATTGATAATGCTGGATCTTTTCTAGGATGTTCCAAAGCTGAAGTTAGTGGGGAATTTGAGTTACTTGCAGTCTAGGACCCCTAACCCAAAATCCAGATTTTTCTACTGCAAATGCAAAATTTGCAAAATGCAAAAAAAAAACCCAAAAAATAAATTTTCTGATGCAAATCCCTACTGGCACCACTGTGGCAGAAATCACAAAAGCCCAATGGCCTTTATGTTTTATTGGAGTGGCACAGCACAGCCCAGAAATGGAACAGCACAACTCCACCTCAACACACGTTGGCAACACCGGGGCTCTGCTGCTGAGCTTTTGGAGGTGAGAAATGGGCATTTCGTGTTGCTCACGGTGCAATATAAAAGCTGGTTTCCAGCTGTTACAGTTCTTGAGTAAAAAATGTCTTTAATCAAGCATCAAATCTCAACACACAATAATCACCTACAAGTAGATTTTATTCTGAGCTCTGAAACTAGTTTGGTCAGTGAGTGAAAAGTTAAAGATTTTTCAAGATCACTGGGGTTTTATGGGTTTTCTTCCTAGTTTTGTGTTTGTTCATGACAATGTTATCGTTGGGGAAAGGGGGTGGTTTATGTTACTTTGAGTATCTATTTTTTAATGCATTTCTTGGCTCTTTAGAACGTCTTAGTCCAAACTTGTTTGTGTGTTAACATTTATCAAAATATTTCCCATCAAAATTATTTCTTCAATAAATATTTTGGCTTGACTAAGCAAAAATATACATGTAGAGGGGCTTATTTTTTTTTCACTATATGTAATTGTCTTGGTATAAAAACTAAATTTCACACGCTGTTTATTTACTAAAACATTCATTCAGTCTCTGAAAATCAGACTGTGTTGGCTGTTTGTACTTTGTCAGTTCTCTCGAGCTGTGCCTTGAGAGATGTTACATTTCATATATGTTTTGTTTTGCTGCTTGGAAACATGAATTTTATAAGCATGTTCTTTCTAACAGGTCCTCCCAAGGAAGGGGTTCACAGAATCAGGATCTTTGCTGACAAGTGAGATTTGGGATATTTACTGTAACAGATCCCAGAGGTCACAAGAAAGTTCTCTTTTTTGTAAATTTAGAACCCAGCCCAGCCCCTTGCTCGAAGGACATGAACTTTCAGAGATAGAAGAGTAGAGCTTGGCTGCAAGTTCTTTCATTCTGAGCAGCAATTGAACTGTATTTTGCTTGGTCCCAGGACATTTTCCCAAATAAATACTTATTTTTGGAGTACAGGATGTAACCATCACTGAACCTACTCATTTTATTACCTACTGCAATTAAATTAATGACTACTGAACTTTCCAAGCACACCTTATCCCTCTTCTGTATGGCAATTAGGCTTTGTTGACTTCACACAGATTCTCCGAGGACAGAGGTACAAGTCCCCTGACCATGAATATTTTTGGTTTATGACTGCAATTTTTGTTTTCTGGATTGTGGATTCTTGCAGCAGCACTGAAGTTCTCCTTCAGCTGCAGGTCAGGCTCTTTGAGAGAACAGAAATGTGTAGCAGCAGCTTCCCTAGGACACACACCTGTGCCCACTTTCCCAAACTGCTATGTCAATGGTGGAAGAATGGGATGGAAATCTCACACACAGCAAGGCAAGTGAATTATTTCTTGTTTTTGAAGGTATTTTAAACTTCACCACGGGTCTGGTGCATCTGACATCATGGAAAGTTTCGTAGCTAGGCTGAATTCTCAATGTGGATTCTAACTCCCAGCATCTCCTGGGTCCCAGTTGTTTTTCTGTTAGTTGCCCAATGAACCCCTTGAGGAAAGTCCCTTTAAATGGGGAAATATGAGGCTTTAAATGGGGAAATATGAGGCTTCAAGCTTTTCCTCAAACTGCTTGATCAGCATTCATGCAACCCAAATGTCACTTATTTAAAGGAAGACCTACATGTCTGCAATTGGTTGTGTTTATAGATGTGTGTAAGCACACACTGCAGAATCTGATTCCTAAGATTATTATAACAATTCCCTTTGTTGTTATTATATTATTTTCCAGGAGCACCAAAGGACTTTTAAAAGCCAAGCTACAGCTTACAAGTTTAAAGGTATAGCAAAAAAAGTAAACTCACAACAAATACCTGAGTACAAAGGAAAACCAGAATAATCCCCAGCACATGGAAAAGAGCTCTGATACAATTATGATTGTAGGAAAAAAGCACTCAAAGCTATTCTTCTGCCTCTCTCAAGGTGGATTTATATAAATAGAATAAAAAAATGGAGAATTGGTGTTTGTTAAGTGCATAAGCATGCTCAGACCAACCTTGAGACACCTGTTTATGTTTCAAGGTTGGAAGATGAAAAAACAGAAGAGTTCAGAGCTTACTCCCAGCAGAGTACTGTATTTAGTTGAACAAGTATCCACACAGATCACAAAACTCTGTATCACACTCTAGGATTGTATCACAGTATAAAATCACGTGTAGACTGCGAGGAACAGTAGATCCAGGTTCAAGCAACCCCAACATTTCATCTCCCTTCTTTCCATAAAGTGCTGAGTGTTGGTGGCTAAATAATTTCACATCACTCTGCTTCAGCTTCCTATGTCTAATTCAACAGTATTGATATTTTTCTGGCTTTGGAAAATGCTTCAAGTTCTGCTAAACATAGGAACTAGGAATAAATTTGTGTTATTGTTGGAAGTCAAAGATACCTGTGACATTGATTTTTTTAAATGGGTCACAAGGCAATAGGAGCAAGGTTTTTCCCTGGAAATAAAAGCACCTCCAGCCATAATTTGGGAGAAAAGAAGACTAGAATTCGTGAGAAAACAGGACTAGAGCTAATGCCTTTTAGGACATGTAGCCCAGTGTGTCCTGTTCCAGTGCAGCTTATTGTGCCTCTGTTGAGGACGAGCTCTTCAGTGACAGTCATACAACAGACATTAGAACATTCCCAGGAACACACCCAGGAAAGCTGTGGGCCCTCACAACTGTGCTACTTTGCTTACACTGCAATGGATTTTTCCAAAGGGTTTTGGAGTGCAAAGTCTCTCAACAGTTCTGAATTAACTGTCCTTGAACCCATTTCACAGATAACCCATCCTGATCCTCACCATAAGTAAGGAGTTTGGGATCCTCTTCCAGAAATGTATTAGTTTAAAACATTGACATGAAGACTCTCAGAACCAGTTCCCCTTACCTTAAAACCCTGTCAATTATATTCTCTGCAGACTAACACAGTTTTGCTAATTTTATGCAATGTTCTCAGAAGTCGTTTAAAATAACTCTTTTGTTCCATAATAATAGGGAAACTGAAAGAAACTGTGAGAATGCAGAATGTAACTAAGGAGACTGAGCTACTCCTACTTTTTGCTCTGCCTGGCCCCACTGAGGATTTCTGTTCAGTTTGCTTTTACTTATTTATTTTCTCTAATGAATGATCTTGATATTCTGCTACCTGGGTCCTTCCTCAGAAGGCAGCAGTGATGATTGTCATCCAATTGTTAAAGAAGTGGGAAATAACAGCAGGTCGGAACAGCTCTGAATAAGACTTTAAAATATAAAACAATAGTCAAAAAAAGAGTTCTGAACAGACTCAGGATTGAAGCATGGTTGAAGTTTAGACAGTGTATAAGCTTCTTTTAATTTTGGTGCAATGTCAGGAGAAATGAGAGTTCTCCTTCGTTTTAGGGAGCAAATGGAGAACTTCAAACTAATTCAAAATCACATGAGTGTCTCCTTGGCTCTCTCCAGGGCTCACCGAATGCACTCCATAGGCATCAAAGGATACAAGGGCAGACAAAATGTTATGGAATGGGAAATGGTGCCCGTGTGATTCTGTAATATGAGGTGGAGTTTTCAGTCAGTCTATTAAAAACACTTACCTGAGGTTACAAAGAAAGGAGGCAAAACATAATTATTTATTACTTCAGAAGTCTTCTTACACCATGTGAGGAGCTATGCAATTTTGAGAAGTGCTGATTTTTCACCCTTTTTTAGAAAGCATAAATTATACCTGTTTGGTGACAGTTATTCTTTCAGAGACCAGGAGCATCTTGATTTACCATAAGAATCGTGCAATATTTTCACTCAGATAACACTATGCAAATTTTGATTATAACAATGTTATTTGTATGCAAAAATGGATTACTTTAAGAAGTGAAACTGCCCAAAGCTTAATCTAACCCAGGATGCTCCCTACAAAGGGGTTAATGTCAGCTGATTGAGAAAAAGGTGCAAGAAGTTTTGCAATGGAGAACTATGGAGCAACCTTTTTACAGAGGTTTTCTGTCGCTCTAACCCAGGAGCAAAACTGTAACTTCAACATGGACTAACAAAAAACCATAAAAATTGGATTTGTTAATTATCTATACCAGATCTTCAGGTATTCACATGTATTTTTAGTTAAACTTTCAGTTACAAACAATATTTTTGCAGTGTATAGAAACAGATAAACTCGTATCTGATAAGTCCACTTATTTCTGGTGATTTGCACACTCATCCACTGAACACTAAAAACCAGGGCAGTTCATGGATCTGTGTGCCAATACAAAAAAAAAAAAAAAATTAAAAATGAAAAAGAAATTTAAAAAATAAAGACAATGCCTGTGTAGTAGTTTCCAGCACAGGATTCTACAAAGACAGCAGAATAAACCCTCTTGTTGCACACAGCAATGTGGGATTCTTCAGACAGGTTTTAAAATGTGGCAAAACTGATTTGTCCAGTGAGATTTACAAACCAAACCAAACCAAAGCCCACCCACCCCGACCTGGAACAACCTCCCCTCTGTAAACAACCATCTCCAATCTTCAGGATCCCTCCCCATAACAGCAGTGTAACTGTACATCAATCAAATTTCTCACTGGAGAATAAGATATAATTAAGTCACTGGATCAGAAACAGGAACTATTGCAACAGTTGTATTTTTACAAAAGAATAGGTGTGGTGAAAGCATTAGCTGTGCTATAAACACTTCTGACTGATCCAGTTTCCTTACCCAAATTCCATGGATTTCAAGACGTGGCAGAGCACAAGACCTGGGGAGAGAAATTCCCTTTAGCTCTCATGAAACAGAGAATGCATAAAAATTAGAATGCAGGAAAAAAATTAGAGATTCCTAGGAGAGGGTGAGATCTGAATGTGTATTTTATTAAAAAAGAAAAACAAAACCAAATGATGTTTAGTTATTAGAATTGCACCAATGGTAAAAGCATGTAAGAGAAATAAAAGGAAGAAAAGCAGTATCTGTATAATAAGAATGTGCAATGGGAAAAAAGCATGCATTAGTTTATAATGATAAGACTTATAATTATGTAATTTATGATATAATTAATTCACACTACAATTGTTCTAGTTCAATAACAAAATCTCAACGCAGCTATTTTCTCAAAGAAGCAAAATGTGATTTACTGTTTGCCATCAATCTCAACGTTATTTTTGTTCATTACACAGATTTTTTTCTGTATGATCCAGTGCTAGCTGAAAATTTTCCACAAAATCTCATAAGATTGAGAAATTTTCCTTTATAAAACAAGGATTTTTCTTCTTTTTTTGTTTTTAATCCCTTACATACCTTTTTTCTGCCTGATGTAGTAAGTGGTCATTCTTTTCCACACAAATGGTGTATTCCCAAAAGGATATTTTAATCTCTGCTAAGCCTAAAAGCAATCTCTAACTAAAAAAAAAATTTAAAAAAATCATAAAACTTGTGTACTATAAATCCCCCTGAGATTTAATGACTAAAATATTGTAACTGCTTTTGAAATCTGTAGGCAACTTTGCAAATACCTAATAAACTTGTGGTGTATCTTAAGCACTTGCATTTAATCAGTATTTTCCAGATGGGGATGCTGGATGAATCTCTAGCCTCAAGAACATTGACATCCCCACCTGCATACAATGTGGTTCCACAGATCTTAATAGAGTGATTCCTGTCCACATTTCAGGGGTGGAACAGAAATTTCCCCATGGTTACTGGAAAGAATATTAGCAAATTGGGACAGCAATTCAAGAATAATTTATTCTAATTTCAGTAAGTTTCTTGTTTTGTTATTTGTAAATCTCAGGGTGATGAATTAAAGCTTTAGTGCATCATAAAGGTTATTTAAAAACAAACATTTGATTATTATAAATCAAAGGCTTAACCACACCAGGATCTAATAGTTTCTCATAATAGACAACCTGAATAATAGCCAACCCACTTTCCTACAGTTTAATTGGCAAACCTGCTCTTCTCTTACTAATTAAAGGTAACCACACCTCCCTTCATAAAGCATGACAGAAGGAACACTTTGGTTTAAATTCTAGGGAAGCAAGAATCTATTGGGGGAAGAGCTTGCAGAAAAAACATTGGCATCTTTAACCTTTTTTTGGTTGGTTTTTTGTTGTGCTTTGTGGGGTTTTTTGTTTATTTTATTACAGTGTATTCGTGCTGGATAGGTTTTACTTGAAAATTGGCGATAATGCTGTGGGTTGTTTCACTTTTTACTATAAACCTATTTTGGTTGCCAAGTAATCTCACCTTTTAACAAGGTATAAACAAATATTGGGAAAAAACCACATATTTAGACTGGTGACAGGAGGAAAAGTGATGCAATACTGTAGCTATACTTACTTTTCAATATTAATTAGGGTTTCAGTATGCGAGTTCTGGTGTGAAATGATTCCATTTTAGTAACATCTCTCCTGCCTGGTTTACGTGAGGTCCCGTCTGCAAGACAGAAATTGCAATTTTTATGCTTCATTATTATTTTTTTTCTACTTTCTCTTTCATGCAAACCCTTCCAGAGCAGTGATGAATGCTGTGAGGAGAATATGAAGAGAATGCTCTGGAAACTTTGGCTGTTTTAGTACTTTTATAAGCAAAGCCAGAAAAAAAAAAAAGAAGTTCTAAGCTACAAAATTGCTCCCTGTCAAGTTCCTGAGGGAAAGATCACAGAATCACAGATCTGTTAGGGTTCGAAGGGCCCTCTGGAGATCGCCCTGGCCAAGGCAGGGTCACCTGTAGCAGATGAAACTGGAACGTGTCGAGGTGGGTTTGGAATCTTTCCAGAAAGGGAGACTCCACGCCCTCCCTGCACAGCTGCTCCCTGCCACCCTCATGGAAAAAAAGCTCTTCCTCATGCTGAGGCGGAACTTCTGGTTTAGTTTACAGTCATTGCTCCTCGTCCTGTCGCTGGGCACCGCTGAGGAGTCTGGCACCATCCTCTGTCACCCCTGGGAGATATTTTTATTCATTAATGAGATCCCTCCTCAGCCTTCCTTTCCCAGACTAACCAGGCCCAGCTCCCGCAGTCTCTCCTCACACGATGAAGGTATTTATTGCTTGCCAGCCTCTGGTGAGCAGCATTTTAAGGCCTGTGGCCTCTCTCCCGCCCTTTCGCGCTCGGCAGCCCGGAGCGCTCTATTAAACGTGCTGAGGGGGCTCTGCCTCTCCCAGCCCTGAGCTTAAACACCATTTGTGGGTTCAGTTTCCTGTCTTTTTGTTCCCATCCGGCTCTTTCAGACTTGTTTTTGGCCTGCAGGGCCGGCGAGGCGGCCGCGATCCCCCCGCACGCCGCCCGCCCTCGCCCTTTGTTCGCTGAGGGGAGGGAGCGCGCGGGAGCGCGGGCGGGAGGCGGGAAGCGCGCGGCCGCCGCCAGCGTAAGGGGCCGAAGGGC
>VZRO01001069.1:256805-305491 GCA_013397915.1 Daphoenositta chrysoptera | reverse complement strand
CAGGAGCGGCGGCCGGGAGGGCAGGTAACCGCCCGAGGGGTGCGGGGAGGGCGGGGGTCCCTCAGAACGCGCTTCCCGCCCGCCGAGCCCCGGCCGGCCCCACCCCGGGGCCATCTTCCCTCGGCTCCCCCTCAGCCCCGCTCCTTCCCCTCCCCCGCGCTTCCTCCTCCTGCAGCACTTCTCCTTTCCCTCTCCTTTCCTCCCCTGTCCTCCCCTTCCGCCGCCGCACCGGGGGCCCCCGGGCCGCCGCCTCCTCATCGCCCCCGTTCTCGGCGACCCTCGGTATGGCGGGGTTGGAAATAGCCCCCCTCCCCCGCGCTTCCCACCTCCTCGGGGCTCCAGCTTCCCCTAAAAAAGAAGTGTGTTTGTAGCTGGAGGAGGAGGGGAAAAAGGTGGGGGTGGGACTGATTCCCTCTCGAAGGCTTCCAGGCGAAAAGGGAGGAGACCTCGGATCTTGCGGGGTTCCATTTTTAATTATAATTACGCTGTAGTGGTCCCTGCTAGACGGTTTTGGGGTCTTGTCTTAAGGCACAAAAGGCGAGTTTCCCGAGCGATCCAGCCGGCAGAGGGAATATTTGGAGAGAGATTCAAGGGAGAAAAAAAAAAAAAAGCAATGGTGTGTCTGCTGTAATGGTGGAAAACTGATTAAGAGGAGCCGGGGGTGAGACAAACAGGGTAAGGCTGCTTCCAGCACCCCCAGCCAGCCAAGGGCTCGCAGATGGGGCTCATGCTGGGTGTGCTGGGCGAGGGAGGGGTAGGGAAGGTTTTGTTCTCGTTAGAACCGGAACCGAGGATGGATTCAAACCGCATATTTGTTCCCCCATGTATTACGGTGCTGCATATTTTTGTGTGCCCGTAGCAGCGAAAACGAAGATCATGGAGGGTGTTTGCTACAATAGAAAGATGGAGTTTTCTCCTTGGAAATGTTGTTTAAAATATTACTTCGATTCCCAGCTTTTTATCGAAAGGATTTCGGCATTATTTTTTTTTTTTATCCATGCAAGGGGTATTGAAGGTGTAGGATTTTTAATCCTACAGTTTTGTAGGGAATGAAGATGTGTAAAGCCTTGCATGTAAATATGGAAGAGATGAGGCGTTTTATTAACAAAAAAATCTTGTCCAGAAGAAAATCAGAATGATATAGAGGTTGTTGTAAGATGTCAATTTATCATTCCTGAAGATGAACTGAAATTTTAACGAATGTGATATTTCATTATTCTCTAACAAAGTCATGGCTGGGACTCGTTTTAAACCAGGCATCTTTTCTAGGATGTGCCGACTGCCACGTTATTATGTATTGTCTCCACAGGAGGAAATAGCAGGAAAGGACTGTAAATGTAAGGCTTAAGTGATTATTGAAACAGCTTTTCAGAATAGTTGGCTCAACTTGGAGAGGTGATTTAAGACTGAAAAACTAAACGTTTTGCTGCTGTAGGATATTTCTGCCTAATCGTGAGAGATTTATCCCATATTTTAAGCTGATCTGGGCACAAGGATGTGAATCAAGACAAAATGCTGTCGATGTGTATGTGAAATACGTGTGAGGAAACGAAGATGATATGTTAATACCTAAATCCATCGTAAATGTGATAGAGTTTCTTTCTCTCCCTTGTGTGCTTGAGGAGAGGAGAAGGAGAAGGGGTGATAATAGTGTGGTTGTTTTGGTGGCTGCAGATTAGCCAGGGTGTGTGTTTGATTTTCTTTTTGCTGTGAATGAATGGATCTCTCTGTGCCTGGGCCCAGTAGCTGCAACAAGATGGCGTTTGCAGCAAGGCAGCTCTCATTTTTCAACTCCTCCTCACCCCAGCTTTGCCAAACTAGATCTTATTTCGTAATTGTGTTTTAGATTTACTTTCTCGTTCTCTTTGCTTTCTTCTGTTCTGGGGTGGGGGTAGGAGGAGCATTTGGAAGATTGCTGCGAGAAATCTGTGGGGTTTTTTCTTAATTTTTGTGAGCTCCTCCAGATAGGAACTAGGTGGGAGGAGTAAATAGTTTTATTGAAATGTTCACATAGGCTCTTAACTGAATAAAGGGGTGACACAATTTTCGTTTTTACCTTGCAGTGCCTGCTTAACACCATCAAAATGTTCCTGGCTTTTATTAAGCTTGTTGCTAAAAACCAGTTTTTAAATGTAGAGCACAGGTATACAGAGGCTGCTGGGCCGTGGGTCTGCTGGCCAGGTAGTCATCAGATCAGAGCCTGTGCAGACAGGTGTCTTTCTGTGACACAAAAGAGTCTCCTGTCTGCTTCAGAACACTCACAATTTCTGAGACTGCTGCTGACCCAGAATTCCTGCCATCCTCTAGATAACTGTTCTTTTAATGGGCGAGAATAAGAAAGGCTTGGGGGATGTTAAAACAGCTCTGTGTCTGAGAAGTAGTCTGTTTCAAAATGACATTACAAATTTCTAAAGCCTTTTATGTGTGTTTTTTAGTATCTTTTAAGAAAAATGGACTTTTGATTTGTAACTTCTGTGATCTTTCACTGTAGTGCCAAACTCCTTAACTTTGGTAGCCTAAATAGAATAGCTTGGTTAATATTTGATATACTGGACTCAGGCTTAAAACAATACACTTCCCAGCAAGAAAAATAAGAAATGCTTGTTATGTCTCCTGTATTCAAATGACCTCCAAACCTTTGATAATATCAAACATTTTAGTAATGTTTATCTATGACTTAATATATAATCAGTTGTTTGTTAGTTTATTGTAGTAACCCAGCTGTAGCTCATGCAGAAGGAAGCTGGGAAGCAGCAGAGCTGATTTTCAGTTGAGGCTTGTGGTGCTAGTGTTTTTTTAATTAAAAAAAAAAAACAAACCTGAAATTAACAGAGTGCATTTTACTCCTCTGGTGTTTCAAGAACATTTTTATTTAATTAAGAATACTGTCCAATAAACTGTTAGTTCCATTTGATGTTAATGTCCTGTTAAACCTGAAATTACTGAAATTGCAATTTTTTTGTTACTACTACTTTGGCCTTTTAGTGCAGGATCAGAAAGGAGCAGAGTGAAGTGAGATTATGTTTTGAGTAAGATAAATTACATTTATCCTTGTTGAGTCCTTGCAGCTGCTAAGTCAGTACGTAGCAGGCATCGTAGCATGAAATCTTTGACAACGTGGTAAATTAAAATTCCGCAGGAAATCTTAGCAGAACAATTTTTTAAAACACCTCCATGCCTCATGGAAATCTGGAGATGCTGTATTTGGACTTAATGAGAATTCTTGTGTAAGTAATCAATGAAGTTCTCTATAAATGAGGGAGTGTATAGAATTTTGTGTAGCACTGTTCCTAATATCACCCCAGAAGAAACACTCCCTCCACAGCTATTAAAATTTTTAAAACTTGAACGATGAAACGAGTTTACTTAGAAAAAGAAAATCCTTCAAGTAATGTAATTTCAAGGTACTTTAATTATAGTGGAAGTATATATTGTGTTTGTAGGATGCCTTTTCCTGAAATTAAGCAAGATGTTGGCTGCGCTGTGTAACTTCCTGGTGCTTTGGAGGCTTCGATTTGGTCATGTGGAAAACAACTAAACTGTTTCTTCTTAAATAGTAACTTAGTTATGATTTCTCAATCCCTGTGAAACCAGACGCCAATTCATCTGAAACTTTTGTTGTTTTTGTAGATTCCTACCAGGCCTGGAGCTGTGGTTAGGGATGTTAAGCAAGTGTTAGGTTCAGCTGGTTTTATAGTTACTGCAATAAAAAATGGGAGCTGTTTGCATTCTGTGAAACCAGCGGTAGATTTGTCCCCTCTACATAGGGCTCAGCTCATGTTCTAGGCACTGAATTGGATTAAATTCTTACTGTCCATGGATTTTGCCTCTCAGCATTAGTGGATTGGTAATTGATATTCTCAATTTTAATATCCAGTTTTAGCCATATGGCACGCTGTATTGTCTCAGGAATTGCATTTAGCGCTGCTTTTGTTACGAGCAAGTTGAAATGGGAAATTGGGCATTCCAGTGGTTGAATTACACTTAGGTGAGTTGTCTTTGGAGTCTCTAATGCCTGTGGTGATGCCAGAGTTTTAGATGGGGACATTTTTTTTTTTACAGGATTTCACTGGTTATGTGACAAAAAAAAAAAATAACCTTGAAAGCAGCTTGCTTGCATTAATGAAATGTTTCTTAAGCATGTGACTGAAGATAAAGTGGACATTTTTTGAAGGGAGTCTCTTGGTTGCTTCAAGTGCAGACTGAAAATGAAAAGAATACATACTCCATTCAAAATGTTTTTTTTCTCCCCACTGATAAAGTTGGAACTAGTATTAGCCAAGGTCATGATAAAAAACAAAAATACCCCCAAGCCCCTATGTTTCTATTTAACATAGTGTCTCAATTTATTATTTCTTCACAGGGTGTCCAGTGTGCTGGGGATTTTGTGAGTGTGGATTTGTTTTTCACCAAACAGAAATATATGCAGAATCCATAGATACTTGAGCCAACTGGTAGTTGAGCAGAACATTAATAGGTTTTTAAAAGCTTTGAGCTGGCTATGAGCAGTACCTTTACTTGAAATGCCAAAATAATCAACGTAAATTACTGTAGAAGGCTTCCTGGTACCAAAATATGGACACTCCAAGATGGGTTTGAGGCAGAATTTTGCATTTTTATTAAAGTAGTAGAGGATTTCCAAGTAGAGAGAAAGGAGATGGTTCATCTTGGAATAGAAATACACACTTAAAAATAATTTTATGAACATAAAAATCAGATCTTCTTGGCCTCTTTTTTTAACAGCTGACCTTCTAAAACGAGCTCTTTGCAATTAACATCTTGTAAGAGTATTAATTTGTATTAAATACTTGTCCATTGCCTTATTGGAGTGGTATAGAATGTGTTGTGATTTATTAGTCTCTTGAAATATAATGGAATATTTCTGCCTGTCTGGAGGGTTTGAGGGTACTGGTTACAGAGGGTTATGTTTGCCTTGCCCAGTATATTCTTAGAAATAGAGGAATTTTCTGTCTTGAACCCAGCTAGGGAGTAATGACAATATTCATGGATGCCATCTGGAAGCAGCCAAGATGTGGTGTCTCTTGCTATGTATATCTTACGCTCACTTTTAGTGGGGGTGCTGGAATTAGATGCCTGCATGGGAATTTTTTTTATGTGTTAGCCAACAAAATACTTTTTTGGGGACATTATGGAAGTGTAATTTGTAAGCAGCCTTGGAAATAATAACTTCTAAATTCTCTGCAGGATTTTCAACGCTGGCCTAAAGTGGCAGAAAATAAGGATACATCCAGGTGTTACACATTGACCTGGTTATGGATATTTGGGGGTGGAGGGGAGTGTGACAAGACACAGGAATAAGGGCTTGAGAAAGCAGTTACAAAGAAAATGTTGAGATATTGCTGGGTTTTAAGTCTTGTTAAAATCCAATACAAATAATTCCAGCAGGTTTAAAATAGGAATACTTTAGAAGGTGTTGCAGATGTTTAGGAGGCCTGGATTTGGGTTAATGAATATGTTCCCTATGTCAGATACTCCATGGTAATTAAGAATTGTTGAAAAAAGGTTTTTTTGGCATGAAGGGAAGACCTGCAGTTATTTCTGTATTTGGTGGGACTGAAGGGTTAAAATTTGATCTTCCTGTGCTGTGTCTATTTTGGAATCCTAATAATGGATAAGTGAAAATGAGGCTGAAGACCTGAGGAAGGTGATCTGAGGGAGCTTAAAGGAGACAAGCTATAAGGTAGCTCTGTAATTGAAGGTGGTAAAGATAGGCTAAATCTTGGACTCCTTTTCATAGATTGTATTTAGAACTTGATGAGGGAAAAATTAGTAGCAGATAATACAGTGAAGGGAATGAGGCTGATTAAAAATCCAGTTGCCATTTTAATGTGAAATGTAATTCATTTCTGTAAGTAGCTTGCCTGAAACTGCTTCATTAAAAATAAGTATATTAATTTGATGAGGTAGAATATCAGCTTGTCAAATCACTGCAAATTTTAAAGGTTCTCTGTTTAGAAGAGAAATACATTCTAGATGTTATAAGGATTAATTGAATTGTGGCTAGTTAAATATTTTTTTCTGTGTTTTTACCTTGATCTGAAGAAGGTTTGCCTACAATTTCATGCTAGTTATGTTTATCATGTTTTTTTCAGATGAGAATATTTTTGATGTCTTCTTGAAAACTGCAGTAATGCCTGCCAGCACTCCCCAAAAAAAGAAAATATTAATTATCTGTAATTAGATAGATTAGATAATTTTTTGTAGCTTTATGTAACGTGGTCCTATATTCAAAGCTATGTATAGATTTTTGTCACTATTTTAAGCTTGTTCCTCTTTTCCCCCAGCTAAGGGGAAAAAAAAAAAGTAAAACCAAAATACTTCTCTCTGGAAACTCAGAGCTCCATCCAACTCCATCTAAACTCCTGCATGCTGTGTATCAAAGTAGGTTTAGGGAATATTTTATCAGTTCAGATATCACTGCTGATTTGGCTCATCCTCATTACAAAATCAAACTGTGTTGGGGATGAGGGAATAAATAAGAAATTTCAAGGCTTTCTGTATGACTTTGAAAAAGGCAGCTGTGGGTGTTGGCCTTCACTGACAGGAAAGTGATGCCTTGTCTTCTGTGACTTGTTTTGTCTTCTGTTACAGTAACCTTAATTACAGCAGCTGATGCCAGTTATTTTCTTTCTTAAAGAAAAAGAGTTTCTGCTTAACTGTTACGGGTGAGCTGTTCATTCTGTGCATCTCGATTTTCTTACTGCATTTCTGGCTTTTTTGCCAGGCTTGGGTTAGATTTAGGGAACCATCTTAAAAGTCTTCTCAGGCACATGTGCTTTGTGTTTATCCTGCCATTTCAGGATTTACTAAAATCTGTCAATAAATAGAGGTTATCTAAAATTACTTGCAAAACCATGAAGTTATTTGACAAGCTGAGTGGGTTTTGTTTTATTTTTGTGAAATGTTGAATTTTCCAGCCCTGATCTGACAGAAGAATTTTTAATTGTGTGCCTCAAATTGGAGTTTAACTTCCATGGAGACAGAAATACACATGCCCAGTATTAATGGGGTGTTCCTTACTGTAAGGACTTTCTCACTGGCACATCTGTGCTAACATGGGATATTTTCCCAGATTTCTTTTCCTGAGGGTGACTGTGCAGGATGTTGAGCTTACAGATGTTGTTGGAGATCACATCTCCTGTTTGTATCTGTCCAGATGTGCCTTGCAAGCTCGGGGTGTTGCTGCCCTTCTGTAATCTGTGGGAAACGTGGCTTTCTCCTGGAATTGGAGAAATTGAATCTCTTAAATGACACAAACCACTTTGTATTCAGTCCAACTGTTTGGAGTTTTATAGGTTTTTGAGGGATTTACCAAAAGAAATGACAGATAGGAAGGAGGTGGGTCAAAGCTCCAAGGTTAGAACCATACAGAAGATGGTACAAATGTGCCCTTTTTTGTTGATGCAGGGATCTTAAAAGTTAATGCTTGGTTATCATCAGTAGTGAAATTTGTAAGGCCAGGCAGAAATGTTCATTCTGTAGACAGCACTGATCAGAAATCCCTGCATTTACTTCTTAGTTTGATATGTGTGCAATACTGATATTTTCTAGTAAGATCTTCTTGGTGAAACCCATTGCAGAAAGTCTGGTTTAGTCATATGTGTGAAGTTCTGTTGTGTTTAACTTCATTTAAATAATATTTGAGCTGATACATCTTGGTTAACACCAAGTGGTTCAAGGTATGTGTTGAATGTAACAATGCTTGAATCTCAAAATAAAAAACTAAACTTAGGTTTCAGCATCTGAAATACCATGAGTTATAACTGCATAATACAAAACTTACTACGTTTTGTTTCCAGTAGATGATGTGAAAGAGCCAAACAGAGCAGGCCTACGCCTGCCTCAAGATGCTGAGAAGAAATCTCTTTATGTTCCTCTTGCATTTTATTAATTTGGTTCCCGAAACTCAGGGGGTTTTTGTTGTTTTTCAGATAGCCTAACAAATGTGTTGGGAGGTTGGGGTGGTAATTTTCTCTGTCTAGAAAAACAAAGTAGATGTGATAGTCTGCTGAAACCTTTGGTGCTCTAAATAAGCTGATACTGTACTAATTAAGGAGCTGTCTTTGTTGGAACATATGTTTGATATTCCTGTTGCACGTTCTCTGTGAGGTGGCAGAACTCTGAAGATAGGCTGCTGTCTGTGTAACCAAGGTGGTGTCTGTACAAAGATCAGGAACGGGCTGCCTGATGCTGATGGCAGTTTAATTGTGCTGCAGGTTACCAAGTCCTGGATTTCACTGCAGCTGTCAGATGTTATCTGGCCAATGCCTGAAAACTTACTGTGCAAGTTGCCTGCTGAAAATGCTGTGTAGTACTCACAGAAAATAAGACTGAGCAGGAACCATTGAACAAATTTAAATCTTGACAAAGTAGTGGGGTCCTCAATAGGTGCCTGAGGTGCCGGGGAGCTGGATTTTTGTGTGTGGAAACTCAAATATCTTACAGTCTGGACAGTGAGGTCAAATTGGTTTGACTTCAATTCTTCCTTTCTTCTAACTATGGACAGTAGCTGAAGTTTCAGCATTTCAGGAAGTACTGAAGTTCAGCATTTCAGGAAGTGCTGTGGTTGATCCTACTGAGAGCTCACTGCTGCTGTAGGGTGGAGGGAGCTTGAGCAGAACTCGCCTCTGGGGCTGGAAGGTCCGGGCACAGCAGTTACCGGCTGGGAGCACTTGGCAGCTCCAAACAAGCACCCGGTGCTGGTGCTTGTCCAGAGGGGCTGTGCTGAGGCTCCTGGCTCAGGGCAGAACCTCAGGAGCTCCAGGACTCAACCAGCCTTCCTGGCTGCTGGTTTGGCACCACTTTGCAGGTATTTTTTTTCCGTAAGTTAGGTGGGATTGTCTTCTGATGTTTTCAGTTTTGTCTTTTTCAGTTAATTCCCTGGTGTTAGGTTTTTTTATTCTATTTTTTGTGTTTTCCTCTATATGTTGATCACCTAACAAGATGGATACCACCTCCAGCAACGAACTGCTACTTAGAGATTAATGCCAGAAGTTTTCAGAGCGTTAATGCAGATCCAATGGGAAGAGGAATGTCCAAGGGTGAAAGCGAGTATTTCCTGCTGTACCTTTGTGCTTTCTGCAGTGATACTGGCCCTGGGCTGTACTCTGATATCAGCACTGAGCATTGTTGCCTTGTCTGTTCCCAAACACCACTTCTCAGTCTAATGGATTCAAGGGCTCCTTGTGTTACTCGACTTTTCAGGCTCAGCCTTGCTTTTCTTGTTCTTCTGTACCTTATTTTGTACAAACAGTACATATGAAAATACAGCAATTGGGAGGAATCAATGAGCTACTCAGGGCATAAATCATGGCTATCAAAACTAATGGAGCTGCTTGCACATTGATTAAAGATGGGGCATGTTGTTTTTGGGGCTAGAGAACAAAGTATTGCTCAGTCTATTTTGGGTGAAAAGATTAGAGAAGTCGTGCCATATTTTAATCGCTACCGAATATCTTTTATCTGCTATATGCCTATAATATATTTTGTTGATTTTTAAGGTCCACTGAAATACTACTTATCTTCAGGCTGGTGCTGAAAAGCAGCTGTTTTTCATGGTGTAGCTAAACTTATTCTGACAGTGCTCTGTTAATCTCTTACTGAAGATCAGTGTGCTGTTGGAACACTAAATTCTTATTTCAGTGAATTAAATGTATTCTGCTTTTTAGCTGGGGCTTGGATAAAGATCTTTTACACAGTTGTAAAGAATGAATATTTTGCTTTTAGCTGATCTCTGAGGCTTTGTACAGTCTGTGTAGCAGAGGCACAAAGGAGCAGATGGTTTATTCCAGTGTCTTAACTCCCCTATTTTTGTTGGGGCAGATGTGACAGCAGCTGTGGTGAGAAGGTAGTTATCAACTCACGTCCAGCCTGGCTCTAAGATGGGGTTACTTTTGCTGCTTCAGTTGGATTTTTCTTATTATTATTTTTACTTTATGAAAGCTTTCTCTGAGTCATTCTAAGGCAAAGCAGAAAGAAGAATCCCTGTTTCTGAAGTGCTCTCTCAGGGTTTGATCCCGACAGTGAAAAGCATTTTGGGTGGAACTCTTGATCCGTATGGGGAAGCACAATCGAGATTTGACAGAATATGGGCTATCTTGCTGCTCCTGGAAACACAATGTGTTTCTCATTAGTGTTTCTCATTAGTGTTCTGAGGGCCTTGGTGCAGTCAGACATGGCAGCATGTGAGGTGCTCAGCCTGTGCCTGCCTGCTCAGAACAGGGAAAGGCTTTTCAGAAGCAAAGTTGTCCATAAAAGATCACTTCAGATCTGTAAGTGTCTCCCTTAGATCAAGAGTAGAGATATGCCAATTTGATTGGTTATTCATCCTTGGTTTTTAATGGTTTTACTTTTAAGGATGTAGAAAGTAGGGTTGCTAAGTGTAGCTTTCTGGAAGTTGGTTGTATTTTTTAAAAGGGTGTAGACAGGAAGCAGCTGATTCTCCTTTGACTCAGTTGACTCTTTATTAGCTGGCATATGTAGAACGAAATGGATGATTCAGCTCCTGTTGATAAAATAGTGGAGCTAAAATTTATGGAAATACAAAATACAATAATGGGGATTTCTGCTGATTTTCTGTGCTTATGCAGGCACAGAGTGTTACTGATTTGGGGGTTTTTTATTAGTATTTTTCATGTCTATTCTGCCGTGTTTCTTTCTGGGTTTTTTTTGTGTTGTAAATAAGTGGTCACATAGCCCATTTCCTCCTCTAATGTAATAAATATTGTAGTGAAGATCTTAATGTACCTGCTGATGTCACTGTGATGGTAATATCTGAACCAGCACATGATTTTTAACAAGGTGAAGATCATTCCAAGACAGATGTGCCAACAAGCAGAGCTGAGAGAAATCCCATCCAGGCTTTTGGAACCTACTTGTTCTCTTACACTTTAATCCCTGACAGGGCAGCTGATCCACTTGATGGATTTCATTGTAATCTTCAGGATTTTAGTAACAGGAGGTGCATCTGCCAGGTTTTACATCTCCCCATTCATTTATTTGCTTGTGAATTCAGTGCAGTGTGATCCAGTCACACGCTAGGCTCTCCTCAGCACCTATTGGGAAATATTTGGGGAGAGCTTGAGCAGAACATCATCCTGATAGAGAAATACATCAATCTTTGCAAGGACTTCTGAGCAGTTTTAAATCACAGAAAATGAACTGAAGACTACTTGAAAATTGGCTTACCCAGAAGTGACTTTTAAAAGACAATATTTGGATACTTAATGGGAATTCTCAAGAATTACGTTTCTTGATAGGATTGCAATTTACTATAAGCATGTTCTTAAATTGTGGATTAAAAACTTGTTTTGATACCTGAATAAACATGGTTTTAATGTTGACTTCTACTAAAAAGAAACAACTATATGTATTTAGGTGTGTAAAGTGTTTTGATTTGCTGTGTAATGATTCTGTCACTGATTTGTCACACTGGGACACTGTGAACTGCTCCTACAGCTGTGTGCTTCCATTTCTGGCTTCTGGGAGAAAATGTTCTCTGTATAGCTTGGACTGTGAACTGCCCCAAACCTACAGATTGAGCTGATAGACATGAGAGATCAAACATTTTCTGAAAAGATAATATCCTGATACCGTGGCATTACTTGGTAATATCACAGGAATATTGCAGTCTTACTTTAATTAATTATTAAAGCAAGACTGCGATATTCCTGTGGTGCGTGTGCTCTGCCCTGCTTAGGTAAACACAGATTCTGGTGGGTTTGGAAATGAAATGAAAATATCAGTAAAAACTGGAGGTTCATGATAAAAGAGCTGAAGGAAGCAATGAAAAATGACAGTTGAAGTAAGAAACAAATGTTCAGTTACTGTGAGGCTCTGCAGATAGAAGCATCTAGTAATAAATGCTTAGTCATTTCTCTGTTGGTTAATTAATAGTAATATATTCTCCTTCAGTGCTGCCTGTTTTGTTTGTCAGTCTGAAGGGAGATGTCTAGTAGTATGTGACAGCAAAATTGCTTGGGTTTGGATAAGGGGATACTTTAGGAAGTGACAATTTTCAGTGACTTTTTTTTGATAAATGTAGCTAGAAATTTATTCACAAGCAGATTCTATAGGTTTTTATGACTTACTCTGGTTGTTTTGGGGTGTTTTTACGTTCTTTGTAAATTGTAAGATAAGGAAAGAAGACAGCCAAAAATATCACTGACTAGTTGGATAAAATTGATGAGGTTATCTGCAGATGGATTGCTCTTCAGAAGGACTAACTGCATAGAGATAAATTTGAATAAAACCTAGAGTAGTGACTTACTGTGATTTAATAAATACAAGTTAGTTGAAAACTTACACTAAATACCAGTAATTTGTGTTCTTAAAATAAGTTAGCTTTCCATGCCTGCTTCTTATCAGGAAGTGTAAAAATGCTCTTAAATGGGAATTTCTCTGAGAGGAAGACAGAAAAGAAGAGATGTAGTTAGGAAATCTTTGGGCTTGGGTCATTAAAGTACCAAGAGTTATTAATATTCGTGAACTACTTCAAAGATCTCTTAAGACCCTTCTTTTTAAAAAGTGTTATTTTAAGCATTTGGCTTTAGGCATCTGTTAAACTTGGAATATCAGTTCTTTTACTTTTTACAGAAATTCTCTGCTGTACCTAGAATATTAAGATGATTTTTTAAAGTAATGCACATGGCTTCCAGATGCATTTAGAAAGGATTAATGAAGTGACCTGTTACAGTCCAGATTTTTATGCTTAAATATTGCATCAGTATGATTCTTTTTTTAAATGTAGGTCATGGGATTAGCATCAGGAAATGTGAGTGTTTTGGCAACATGGGATTCTGTCTTCCATGAAGACAGCTGGAGTTTGTGCAGTGTTGGTGGCAGAAGGAGACACGGACCACTTCACATCAGAGCTGTTTATTGCAGTCATGTGTCCTGCCATGATCTTAGCATTGTTGTCTGCTTGTTAGGCTGCTATTTTGAGAAAGTGGTAAACTATCCAAAAGGTTTATTTTCAAGTACTTGTTAAACAGAGGGAGGGATGACTCCTTGGAAAATCTAGAGCTGATGGATTATGCATGATTAACATTTTGGTGACTTTCAGTAGGTGTTGTGTTGTGTTACTGTGTGGTAACAACCTCTGGCATATTGAGGAATTTGAACATTGAAGTTTAACTTTTATGGTGAATTATTCATATTCTGTAGCAGTTTTGGAGGAGACAAAAATGCACTGTTCCTCTGAGACAGTAGTTCCAATTTGGGACTTTGAATGTGAAAGTGCCTTGCTGAATTTGGGTTTTGCAAGGTCTTTCAAGGTTTCCAGATTTCTTAATATTTTCTTTCTTCCCTGAATTTTCTGAAATAAAAGCTTAATTTTTTTAATTTTTTTTTTTTTTTCTGAATAGTAGCAGCTATTTATGGTGGATGGGTTTGGTCTGGGGTGTTTGTTATTTTTGTTGGGGTTTTGGATTCTGAAGTGCCAAATTGAAGCAGTGAGGCACTTGTGCATAGCCTCAGTTCTTCACTGAAAGCAGCTTGGTGGAGGGCCACGTTGGCTGATTAGAGGCTGTTCCATGTGGGTCTGTTATGCCTGCCTTTTCCTGTTGTACGTGCTGTTTTGTGTGAATGAGGTTACAGGATGAAGGAATGTGGCCACAACTTTGGGAGGACCCTACAACTGACCTTCATTCTTTAGCCAACAATTTTCCTGTGTTCTGTGCAGCAAGGAGAATTTTTTTTTATTCCTAATGTAGTCTTGTAGGTCCAGCAGAGTAGAAAAAGTGCACAAGTTTCTTCAGGAGGAAAACATTTCTAGAGTTCTTCTACTTGAAACAAAACACACAAAAGGTCCGAAACTCTCAACATCAGTGACCCTAGAAATGGGACCTGTGATTCCATATTGAGCTATAGGTAATAGTGGAGCATTTGTGAAATCAGGTTGTTAAGTTGCAGCTATTTTTAGCTTGTGTAATTATCATTTTACTCACACACTATATTGAAAATGGAAATTTGTGAGCTCTCTAGCCAGCCAACGTGGCTGCTGCAAGATGAGCATTAACACTGATCGACCTGATGCTTGTTTTGTGTGTACTTCCCACTAATATATGGAAAAATGTCTACTGAGCACAGCAACTGCTTCAGCTGGGAACTTGGCAATTCTTCAGCACAAGAAGCAGCCAATACCTCCCACAGAAACATTCAGCTGTGCTGGCCTTGCACGACACAAGTGCTTTCAGGAAGTTTTCGAAGGAGTTGTACAATCTCCTGTTGTCCCTACCAGGGTGAGCTCTTTGGCAAACCTGTTAGTAAGGTATTGCTTGCTTTTCAGAGTTTGTGTGCGTGGAAATTACAGACGTGGCAGATGGTTCCCAGAAAGGAGACTTCAAATAAAGGAGGAGTTGTATCCTTTTACTCCAGCGTATTTAGATTTATGAATTTGTAATTATTATTTTATACTTCTCTAGGTTGTACTTCAAAGCTGCCCTTGGAGGAGGTGACAGCAAAGACTTGGCTTTCTGGACTCCAGGTCTGCAGTCCCCAAGGAAAGTCTGAGTGGAATTAACTCTTGGAGGAGCACATGCAGATTCCAAGAAATCCTTCAAGCTTCCAGCTGTCTGCTAGAGCTCTTAAAGCTGATAGTTAGGATCAAGTCATTCAACTGAGGGTAGGGTTTGTTTGGGAGGTTTTTTTATACAGAATAATCTTTAAACTTTAAGTTTGAGACTTATAATTACTGTTGCCTGGTGGCACATTGGAATTTCATGATGTTGGCAGTGATTTGGCAAGGTGGTGTAATCACTTGGGCATCTAGATACTGTTCTGTGATAATAATCAGCTATGTAGACTATAAGAAATTATTTTAATAAGCTAACTTGCAATTGCTGGTTTCACAGACATTAGCTCTGCCTTGTAGGTGGTATATTAGAGTGGTGATGATGTTGGGTACCTGAACAGGAGCATCTGCAGGCTAAATTAGGAACTCTCTGCCTCCAGCCAGCCATCCCTGCTGGCTCTGGGGTGCTCTTCACAGGGGTGCAGAGCAGCAAAGTAACTTCACTTGAAATTGCTGGTTTATCTTAATAGTAATACTGAGGTTTGCTAGTAGGTTTTTGGAGGGTTTGAGGTTTTTTGTTGTTCATTTGGTTTTTTTTTCCTCCAGTGAAGTTATTTTTGTTTGAGTGCCTTGAATAAATCAACCCTATGTGGCACTCTCTCAGGAGGATGTGTTATGCAAGACATTTTTAAGATTCAAGTGGTGTAATGATCATGAAAACCAGTTTTTACTAGTGTTGGTTGAGATCCATGTTAAACTGTGTTGATAAAGCCACTAAAATAGGTGTGTACAGAAGACTGCACACATTGATTACATCCCCCACTGAACACATCTCTCAGCTTCTCCATGTTCCTAGAGCAGGGACAGCTGCTGGGAAGCCTGGGCAAACCTCATCCCAGGGATTGAGCCAGATCCTCAGTATCTTGTCTGATGCCTGGCCCCACATCAGGTCGTGCATGAATTGCCTGGTGTGTTTTAAGGACTAGAATGCCTTTGCAGCAATTCAAATATTAGCCTTGGCATCTAGTCAATGTGTGTGTAAAGCAGTCTTGAGAAGGTTGGAATTAATATCCAGAATATTTGGGTTTTAAGTCTCTCATTGGATCCGTAGGTCAAGAGAAAAACGTGTTTATGTGGCTAATGGCTTTGGAGAGAGTACAGTGAGTGTGTTTATTCTGTTTAGGCAGTTGCTTCATTTTGGAGGGTTGTTCAGATTTCCTATGATGTTAAAATAATTCAAAATGCTTTCCATACTCTTCCAAGTCCTTTTTCTTCCTTTTTCTTCCCTGCTTTCCCCAGCTTCATGATAAAAGTTGTGGTGTCTTCTGCAGAAGTGTCTTCTTCATGTGGAGACTTAACCCTGGAATATGCTGGAGTTGAGATAAATTTTTAGGCTGGGTTGTCAGCTCAGAGTAACTACTTCAGTATCTGTAAAGAAAAAAGGATATTGGGCTGGCAGCAGTCAGTGAGTACTTGTAATAATAAGGAGGCTTTACCCAGAAATGACAAAGCATTTGACTTCTGGAGTTACTTTCCTCTTTTTTAGTCCAAATGGCTGTGCTGGCTCTTCCCTTGGAGCAGGAGGCTGCGGGCATGTGGGGACACCGGGAACATCAGCTGTGTGTGGGGCTGGCTCACCTCCAGCTGCTTTGGTGTGATGGTTTAACCACTTGAACCACGCTCCAAGTGTTCTGTGGAACTTTTTGTTCTCTCCTGTTTTTGAAAGCCCGGTTTTTGGTGTCAAGGACCTGCAGCTCTGGGCTCAGCAGGGCTGTCAGGGCAGCGTGTGGAGCTCCTTACAAGAACTCTTTGCTGAGCCAGTGCTGCGGTGCACAGAATGAACTGGCCTCTAATTTTCATGTTGCTTTTACCAGGCTACATTTTAGCTAAAAATGGAAGCTTGTGGCAATGCAGATCTTTTTTTCATGAGTAGCTTGTCTACTTTTGTCCTTAAATGAGCTCCATCTTTAAGGTAGAATTGAAAATATCTCCGTTGCCAGGACTGCATTCTTCGAGCATCACAGGGTGCTTTCAGCATCCTCAAGTGGAAACTTAACCCTTTGAAAAATAAACTCAACTTTTGTGGAAAAGTTTGCTGTTATGCTTCCTTCCTCTTCTTGCAGGCTGGTTAAAGTGGCTTTTTTTTGTTTTGTTTTTGTTTTTCTTTTTTGCAGAAGGCATATGAAATCTGCAACACCTCTCCTGCATTAATGAGGGTGCAGCACAGGACAATAATGGTGTGTGTTTTGGCCTTTGCTATTGTGTATTCTGTGTGCTGTTAGTGTGCCAGCATAAATTTACTTGTTTACATTTCAGGTAATTCTTTCAGAATTTCATTAGATTTCATAATCTCTGTAGTGGGGGCAAATTTTTCTCCTGTCAAGACTTCTGAAAGTTGACTGGAGTTGCTGTATTTTCAGAACTTTAAATGGTCATGTCATGTATTTGTGTCTGGGGGGGTTGGAGTTCTGCCTCTAAGTGTGAGTTACTGTTTTATGTCCCCAAGTGTGTTGTTCTGGCAGTAATGAACAAAAGTGCTTACACTGTGATGGTTTCATAATCACAGTATTAAACTGTTCATCTATAAATGAGCTTGGGTGAGGATGATCCATATCCTAAGTAGCTTAACCTCCATACCAGACACTGGAGTGGTTTGTAAATTCTCCAGCTAGTAGTGAACTGTAAAATCAGAAACACACATTTTATGTGAGATTTCAGTTGAAAGTGTGTGGAGTTTTAGGCTGGCTTTCTGATTTAAGGTCATTTTGCTTCAGTACCTTCTTGCTTTGTGCTCAGAATAAGCTCCCCTGTCCTGATGCAGTGGCTTTGAACACTCAGGTGTCCCCTGGCATCACCCCCAGCCCTTGTCTTGGTGTGTGACAGAGCCAGATCCAGAATTTTGGGATGTAGAAGTGATTGTCAGTGTTTCAGATCTCGGGGTGAACTAAAATCTTGCTTTGTGCTGCCAGGGGAAGAAACTGTTCCAAAATCTCTTACATTTTTCCCCTTGCTGCAAAGCCAGTTTGTTAAACCAGTGCAGTCCAGAATGCGAGTGTGTGAGTTATTGAATGTGTCAATTCTTTTTGTACTTTGTAATATCATTAGTGATTTAAAGTTGTAACTCTTCTAGAAGAGCGGTGTGCTCTCACTTGAGCTCGTTAGTAGGAGGTTTATGTAACTTCTTCTGATAAAATAGATATCATGATATTTAACTGTGCTTAGAAGGCAAGTGTACCTCAGGAACAGGATTGAGCAGAAATAATTCCAGTGCGTTGAAAATGCTGATTTTTGCGGGGGGTGGGGGGTCACTTTGTAGTACAGTGAAAATTGTATGACTGAGACTATATTTTGTTCTAATCCTAAATTCTCTAATAGCATGGACTTCTCTATCACTGGGGCAGGAGAATTGATCTCAGGATTGCAGGAGTTTTCTTGGGAAAAGAATGTCAAAATGAGCTTCTTGACACGAGCCCGTCTTTCGGTTGTGTTACTGTTACTAAAACTGCCCCTTTCCTTCATGAAGGCAGGCCAGCTGTTCAAGTTAGCTCACAGAAATAGTCTGCACTTTGATAGTAGTTTGATTTCTGTTAGATTTGCTGAGAAATTGGTGCTCTTTCTTGATAATTACATTAATTGTGGTTTGGTGTCTTTTTTTCCAGAATTTACATGTTTGACAGCAGAAGTTGCCTTTCTACTGTAGTGAGAGAAAATGTAAGTAGAGAAAAAAGATGATTTTTTTTTTTCCCTAGGCCTTGTAAAACATCATATTTTTAAAAAGTGGTTAACTTCATGTTTTTGGCTGTTAATCTGTGCAGCCTAAAGTGCCTGTTTTCTGCTTTAGCATGTGTATTCTTGTGTCAACAGGAAGGATTTTAAAATGGCCAGGAAACCTGCTAAATAATAGATGTTAGTGCCTGCCTTCTGTCAGAGAGAGAACTGGCAAAGCAGAGGGAGACCACAGATGAAACTGTTTCATCTCAGTGGGGCAGGGAACTGTAATAAATAAAATGATGAGAATAGTCATTCTCTCATGAATGAAAAATTACTTCTCCACCATGTTTGACAAAAGAAGGCCAAATTTCTTTTGAGCAAAGTGGCTCTTGTCAGAATGTTCTTTTCTATGTGTCAGTATTATTTAAACAGAACCTAAAAGTTTCAGAGTTTATATTCTGTGTAATTGTAATTATTACTATTGTTCTTGAAGCAGTAAAATCTTCATTACCTTCCAGATTTTAACTTGAATTTCTGTGCAGCTCTGTAGTCTGTGAGGAACATTGCTAATTGGCCAAGTATTTGCTCAGTTAAATCTATTCCTTTCAATTACTAGATATTTACCTGTTCTTCAAAAAGCAGGCAGCAAGCTTTATTTCTCTACCCATACCTCCCTCTGGCTCCAAAGGGACTCTGAATTCTTTCTTCTATTTTAGTTTATAGAAAGGGGAGAGAGAACACCTTAAATATGTTCCACAAGCAATTCTGATCTCACTGTATTTCCCATTGAATAGAAGTGAAATAAGAAATCAATCCCTGAAAACAGAAAGAGCCCTCAGCTTTCCAAAGCCAGCGTGACGTCAGCTCACTGTAACTAACAGTGAGTTGTGGATAATTCCTTTGTCATTGTGAAAATGTCCAAGCTGCTGTGCATGTTGCTAATAGGATTTGTGGTATCTGATAGATTAGCACAGCTTCATTTAATCAGATGACCTGCTCTGGGACTGTCTGTGGCCATACTGTGAGCTCGTTGTTAACGCTGTAAAGTTTGGGCTCTGTTTTTGCAAATGTTTTGCTCTTTAGCCATGCTGGAGTGATGTGTATTGGCAGGAAAGAGGTTGAGGGAACAAATGGCAGACAGCCTGTTCATGGGAGAAAAGGGATTTGCTAAACCTCCTTAGAAAATTACTGTGCTTGGGTAAAATATGAACAATTTCGCTTTAAACCCTCTGTGTTACCAGACTTTGCATCCACAATGGCTTGGTGGGATTATGTTAGGCTTTGGTAGTAGTAATGTGTGCTAAAAATACCTTGTGGCAAGCAAAGTTTGACCAGCAAGGGATAGAAATTCAAAATATTTTACTTAATGATAGCTGTGATTTCAAATGTGGGGTTTTTTCTTTTAATCTGTAGAGATTATTCACAGGATAGAGAGAGGGTGGAAGACTCGATCCTTCTTTTTCTTTTATAGGAATAGTGTAAAAAAATGAACTAAAGAAGTTTTTAGAAAGCATTGCCTTATTGCTGTCACCAGCAGAGGAACTTCAGGGAGGAATAATATTTAAAAGAGGAATATATTTTTGGATGGGTTGTATTCAGCTCTCAAGCATCAGGCTACAAATAAATGTGAGAATGTTAAAGATACATTGGTTTCAGTAACTGGACTTAATTGGATAAACAGCTTCAGCTGTGGAAAGGACACTGGAGTTGTTAAAACGAAATGAGTGAATTTGAGTTCTTCCTTAGCCTTTGAATTTTTCTGTCACTGTTTTCAGAACAGTGTGTGAATAATTCTTATTCTTTAAAAAGGAATTAGTCCACTGAGATCCTGAGTATGTCTCCATTTGCAGGAACACATAGAAGTTCTGTAAGGCATCCTACAGTTTAAAAATTTAGTGCAAAGCTGATGAACACACAACTGACTGAGTGGACATGCAAAACTCTCCTCTTACTTTGGAATACAGCTCATGTCACTTAGAGAAAAGCAAACCCTGAGCAGTTCCTCTGACATAAATGATAGGATAAATCCTTTTGATACAGCTGAATTGTGAAGTTTTATCATTTATGGAAAGTAACAAATCAGGCAAAGTCAGTAGTTGGTTTTCCTGTGTGGGAAGCAGAGGAACAAAGTGACTTTTCTATGGGTAACTTGTCAGAAGAGATTGGAGACTTGGGTCATCTGCAGGAGTGGGGAACAGTGAAGTGCCCTGCAGTGCACAGATTGTTATCCCCAGCAAGAGAATTACCCACAAGGTACACTGGTCAACAGGATTAGGGGAAATAAGCTTACACCAGAGACAGTTAAGCACTTCAGCCCCTGGAAAGGTCTTGAGGGAGTTAGGAAAGTGAATGTGTTATTTCTGAGAAGCTTCCTTCAGGGACACACTCACATATTCCAGAGAAAGTGAGGTAAGCATGAGTTTGGCTCCTACCTATTTCTGCACAACTATGGGGATAATTTGGGAAAAAGGAGTGTGGAACTTGAGGGGTGACTTTTTTTCCTGAGGTTTGCTTGATTTAGAAATGCAGTAACTTCTTTGAAACGCCCAGAAATAGAATCATCATCCACATCAAGCTCACAGATTCTTCTAGAAACCTTATTTGAAAATGGGTTTAAATGCCTTTAGAACATGCCAAGAAATAAAAATCTGTTTCATGATACTCAATTGTGCTTGTTTGTGACGAGCAGAGACTGTTCAATATATGATCTTATGTCTGTAATATGAATAAATATGTATAAAAATTTCCCATGTATCAAGAGTGAGAATAGATAAAAGCATTTTTCCCCCATACATCCTTCTGACCTTACCTGATGTCCTTAGTCTTTTAAAGATATATTTTTAATACAAGACTAGTAAGCTCTGATTTACAGTGTAGCTAAAAAGGACATGGGAGGCTGGAACCCTTTTTTCCTCCCATAGATCTCATATTTCTACCATAAATTTAATTGTCTAGAGCTTAGTATAAAAGAAGTAGAGGCACAGCCACGCTGGTTTGCTGTTTGTCCCATAAATTTTACAGTTTGCTTCAGAGAACTCCTATATTTTAATGCCCTTGGCTGCTGTAGGATTGTCATTTCCTGAGTGAGTTCACTCGTGTTGGCAGGAATTAGCACTTCCTGTTGATGTTGAAACAACAAAGACTACAAAGAGAATGTGGAAATCTGCTTGAAACAATTCCTATGGATGCTGACAGAAAGGCAGCTCAGAGTTTGGAGTTGCTTGGAATTCATAGGGACTCAGTTGGAATTCTCAGAGTGAATCTCTCTTCAAGATAGGAACTTGGATGGATTTAAGATGCTGCAGATGGGAAAATGAACTTTCTTAATGTGACTTTTTTCCTAGGATAAGGGTTCATCTCCTTAGGCCTCTCCCTGTGCCATGCAAAGAAGCTTTGTTTCATTTAAATGCAAGAGAATTCTCTCTCTTAGTGCACAAATTCTACAGGAATAAATTGGTGCTATTTTAAGGAGAGCATATCTGCTCTGACTGACATGAGATTATTCCTCCTATTGTATTTTTAAATAAAATGCATGTAAAATCTTCAGTGTAGCTCCTTGTTACCTGCAGCTGGAATTCTGGTGTCCTGAGTCTTTATTGCAATCTCATCAGTGAGTTGCTGTGACCTTGAGCAGAACACAAAAGTTTTGGAATTTCTTGCTCTGAAAGAGGAATGATACCATCTCTAAATTCTTTGGAGTGGTCAGTATTTGCTTAGTAGGAAATGGGCTTATATATTAACTTAGAGAATGGCAGAACTAGATGTGAAAAAGCTGAAAGATATGAAAAATTGCGGTTTATTCTTAAAAGCAGTCTTCAGGGTTTAATTCCTTTCTGACAAGAGCAGTGCATTAGTGTTTCCCCAGGTGTGTGAACTGCCCAGGAGCTGCAGACATGCTCAGAATTCTAACAGATATCCAGCCCAGAGTGTTTGTCTGAGATGTAGAATGAACAAAACATCTTGAGAAACAAAAGAGCATTCAAAAGAAAAGCAGGATAAGAAAACACTCGGGATGGCTTTTGTCTTAACTGGATTTTGGGCTGAGCTGAACAAGCAATCTTAAAGTGGCTTAGAGATGACCCTGGAACCAGAAGAGAGAAAGAAGAGACCCAGTTTCACAATGAAGTGAAAGGGCCTTGAAGTTGTGTGAGTGGAGGTTGTGGGAGAGAAGCCAACTAAAATTCCTTTTCTAAGATACTGTGGGTTTCAGAGAAGAGGAAAAAATCGTAAATGATGCTATGACAAGATCTGGCATCTGTTCCTAGAGGTGTTTCCAGTTTGGAATAACTACTATGGAGAGAGCTTCAGCCTAAGTCTGGTTATGGGGGATAGAAATATTTAGGGAATATTGAAGTCTAAACTATTTTGAAGCTTCTTTTAAGAGTGATGTTTGTTCTGCTGCTCTAATTTACCTTGACATTATGTTCTCTGTTATTCTGACTGGATAAAAATTTGGAACTTATCCTCATCTTTCTCCTTGGGAAGGGCTTTAAGAAGAAAACAAAACCCCCATGCTTGCAAAGATAAATAAGCTGATTAAATCTTAACAGAATAATATGTAAAGCTGCTAGCAAAGCATTTCCTTTATTTAATAGTAAAGGGTCAATTCTGGCTAATAAAATGTTCTAAAATCACGCTATCAGTGTTAATTTATAAACTCCAGGTGTTCTGTGTAGTATTTGAAATTGGAACCAATTATCTTGTTCTGCAATAAAAGATAAAATACATCAGCATGTTTCTTCAGCATCTTCCATTGCTATCAAGCTGCAGAGATTTTAAAACAAAAACTTTAGGAACAGCTGAGTTAGAGATGTGGAGTGCTAGGGAAAATGCCAGCAGTATCTTTCTGGAACAGACTTTTAAAGATAAGTTGTACATTTAATAGGAACTATCCATATGATAGTAATGGGAAACAGCCCAATAGTTGAGCAACTCCATAGGCAGAAGTTGAGGTTGTTTCAGTGGTTGTGGTGTTTTATAGAGCCTCTGCCTTGCTGGCTCTATAAAATCCATGTGAGTAATCTGGTGCCTATGGATACTGGGAAAACAGAGGCTTAGAGGGGAACAGTGTCTGTAGGCTGTGGTTTCTCAAACTCCTGCCCTCAACCCAGCAAAAATGACTGGTTTTACACTGACAGCATGTTCATGTTACAGTCTGCTCTGGTATCCTAGACACTTTAGCAGTTAAACCAAGTAAAACTCAACAACATTTGTGAGTGATCTCCTTTTCTCCAAATAGCAGAAAAATATTTTTTATAAACATGATATTACAGACAGTTTTTACAGCATTTTGCAGGTGCTTGTGTCAGTGTAAATCCTTATTCTTTTCTGGGAGGATTCCTTACTCTGCTCTGAAGACCTGCAGGGAAGTTCTGACTTCCATGTCTAAAATTGGTGTTACCTGCTTATTCACTCTTGGGCAACTTGAATTTATACAAAAACGAATCAGAAACACTGTAATGAAAAAAGAAAAAAAGAAAGAGGCCTGGAGGAGAGAAATAAGTCCAAATTCTATTTTATTTCTTGTGGCTGGAAGCAAAGCACATCCATTTGTGACAACACCTTAGACTGAGGAGATTTCAGACACACATTTTCACCCGTTTTCCAATGTTTATAAATCAATCTGCCATTTTTTCCCAAGTGCTGTTTGAAGTGGTTGAAAGGACTTGCAATTTCAAACTCGGACTTCTAATTCTCCTGCTTCTGACCTGTCTTTCAGATTTCTGGTTGTTTCAGAGGTGGCAGTGGAGCACACCTTTAGCACAGGAAAATGAGCGAGCTTGACCAGTTACGCCAGGAGGCCGAGCAACTGAAAAACCAAATCAGAGTATGTATTGTGCCTCTGCACAAATCAATGTGTCTTGAGGAGGACAGAAATGATGCCTTCAATGTTTCCCCAATGTCAAAGTTAATGTAGAGAGGGCAAGCACATGTGACTGCTTTAGAAAATTACTTTTTTGGTGTTTTATATTGCTTAGAAAATAGTAGTTACATAAGCAACGCACGAAATTGCTGATCAAAATGAATGTTTACTGAAGTTTGTCTGAGCTAGAGCATAAGTAAAGTTAAAAAAACCTCCTTAAAATAAGGTCAGTGATAAAGTTAGTCAGAGCTGAGTCCAGTAAGGTCTTAAAAACCTCTGAGGTTGGAGGCTGCACAGCCTGTCTGGACAAGCAGTTCCACTGCTTGAGTGTCTCTGTGGTGAAAGTCATGTTACCTTTTTCCCAAAAGAAGAAGAAATTTCAGAGATAAATGCTCAATGTGTGTTGACAGCAGGCAGTGTATTATGTTAATGCTGCTGTTAGGATGGGTGACAAAGTAATGTTTTCTGAACCTTGGGTTCAGGGGGCTTAATCAACTTGACAAAACAGAGAGAAAGAAATGTACAGACCATCCAATTTCTCTCATTTCCTTCTCTTGCAGGATGCTAGGAAAGCATGTGCAGATGCCACCCTGGCTCAGGTAAGAATTTCAGAGTTTATCAGGAATTAAGAAAATTGTCTCCTTTACAAAAAGAAAATGCTCTGGAAGAAGGTGTGTGCAAGTGAATCTGGTTTCGCCTCCTGCAGCAATTTTTTTTATTTTGCCTTTGGGTGTTTTCTTCCAGAAATAAGTACATGTTTGTCCAGTTCCTGAGAGCAGTGGCCTTGAGCAGTGGTTTCTTTGAGTGACTCAGGACACATTTCTGCTGCTTAATGGAAAATAATGCTCTGCTCTGGAGCTGGGAGCAGTACTGTTGTTACCCTGATAATCTGAACCATAAGGCCTGCTGAGGTTAAACTACTTCAGTGTCTGCCACGCTTATCTGTGCAGGAGGAGAAAACCCAGATCAAAGGTCTGAAATCCTAGAAATCTAAGAAGCTATGACCTAAACAAAACAATTTCTGGGAGTGTTTATAAATGCAATAGGCTGCTTGCGTCATGTGATAAAGACATGCTACTTAAAATGACATAACTTCTGAATGGGCAGTTTAAAAAAAATCAGTCAATATTGAAAGTGTGGGACTTTGGGCTGCATTGGAACTGTGTGTGAGATGTTTCTTGTGGAACAGTGAAGGGAAGAACTCAGTGTGTGATATTTTCCTGTTTCAGATCACAGCCAATATCGACCCAGTGGGGAGAATCCAGATGCGCACTAGGAGAACACTCCGGGGACACCTGGCCAAAATTTATGCAATGCACTGGGGGACTGATTCCAGGTGGGTACAAAACTGGGTCACATGGCTTTGCTGCTCTCTAGAAAGTTGAGTGCACAGTTCTTGGGACCACTGGGAATTAATAATTTGAGAGAACTTGGACAACCAAGAGAATTCAGAAATACTGAATTCCACAATTTTCCTCCATGTTTTTGTAATCCAAATCTACATTTGGTGCCCAAATCCCAGTCCTTGTCTGCTTGCCTGAAAAATTCTGAGGAACTGTGGAAATAGAGCAGATACCATTATCAGTTGTCTCTTTTCTTCCTGTTAACTACTGATTCATATAAAGAGAAACTAAATGCCACTGGTATCTGCTGCTTTCATTCTCTTTTCTTTACAATGTTCATCACAAAGGTGTTCCTTGTCTGCCCAGAATGATTGTGTTTCCCTCCTGTTTCCTCTTTAGGCTTCTAGTTAGTGCCTCCCAGGATGGCAAACTTATAATTTGGGACAGCTATACTACAAACAAGGTAAGGCCAGCTAGTCCATTGATTTGTAATTCAATTGTGAATGCATCAGAAGAAAGTGTTACCCATCATCATTTTGGCTCTATTGCTTTCCTAGTCCTAAGTCCAAATTTTGAATTCTCCAAAACAATCAAGTTGTATGTAAAGAACACAGCAGTGTCTTCAGTGTGTGAAACTCTGCACCACACATGGAGAACAAGGGAAGACTTCATTCTAAAGAATGTTTTGATTTGTTTTGATACTGCAAAAAAGTGATTAACAGCGAGCAGGCAGTGATGAGCATGTTGCACCAGAAGAGGCAGAGATTTAGGCAGAGCCATATTAATTTGTTGCCTGCAGTGAAGTCCTGACAGACCTGACATGTTCTAATGAGTCATCACTTCGTGGCTGCAATCACATGAGGTACTTCAGGACTACTTTTACTTTCATTTGACAGTGTTTGGTATTTACTGATCATGGCCACTGTTACAGGGCTGGCAACAATTCCCATGTAGCCCCTCATGGTTAGGTTGACAGAACTCCTTTAGTCTGGTGCATAGAACTGGCTTAATTTCAAATAAATTTTCCTAATTTAGCTCCTCATAGCATTAAAATCAATGTTACCAATGCACTGGAGGAAATGGTATAACTTTACAAAAAAGTTAATATAATATGGTTTGCAAATTAAAAATAAACCCTCTCCTTCTTACCTTCATCCTTTGACCCCAGCCTGCAGGTAAATGTCATCTAAATTACTGTGACTCCTGGTGGAATGCTAAATCATCACTGCATACCATGATTTCTGTATTGGTATCTTCAATTCTTACATCATGCTAATTAATCCATGCAATATTCTTTTGGCAGTTCCAGCACACACTGGAAGTAACACAGTGTTGTCATCAATTTGATCTTTGCCTAATAATAAAATAAAATGGCTCAAAGTGAATATTCGAAATAGTTCTTTGGTAGAAGATTTCCAAAAATGAGCTGGTTGTGGTTTTGGGACAGGGTTGGGGTTTTTTTAACTGCTGTTTGCTGCAGGATCACTGATTACTGGCTGTCCCTCTGCTTCTAATGAAATCTTTACTTAAGGAATTCAGGAAGATTTGTTAATAGTGCATGAAATATCACCATAACTCTAAGGGCACCAGCCCTTTCCTAAAGACTTTATGAACACATTTAAGGGATGAACACAACGAGTTAACAGGAGAGAACAGGTTTAGCTTCTATAATTATCTAAAAAAAGTTCTTTGAGCACAGAATGACAAGGAAACATGGGGTAGTTATTTAAATACGAAGCTTGATTGCTTACAGTGGGTTTCCAAAGAAGGATTTAAATGGCAGTGGAAGCAGCGATTTCCTTACTTGTTCATTCACAGCATCTAAGCCTGGAATTGGCAGTTTTGCTGACTGTGCTTGGAAGTCAATATTTTCCTGAACCTATAATAAACCAATAGTAATCAGAGCACTGAAATGAAATAATTCACTTTTTACCAAAATTGCTGATGAAACTTGATTCAGGAAAAGCAAATCTGAGGTTTTATTACGTCATTACTTGTTCTGACGAGCTTCATATGCAAGTTACCCTCAAAATAGTTTGATACTCAAACAGCTGGTTTTTTTCTTGCTTTTCTGCCAAAAAGATGATGTCTGTCTTGAGAAAGAGGTGAAAAACTTCGTGGTGGTGCAGCATTGAATGCAGTTTTTGAGATGAAATCCAAGGCTGTCTCTGTTCCAGGTGCATGCGATTCCCCTGCGCTCCTCCTGGGTCATGACTTGTGCATATGCTCCTTCTGGGAATTACGTGGCTTGTGGTGGGCTCGACAACATCTGCTCCATTTATAACTTGAAAACTCGTGAAGGGAATGTCCGTGTCAGCCGTGAGCTCGCTGGGCACACAGGTGAGTGGCTGCTCAGAGTTACCTCAGCACACGGTGAAGATTTTAAAAAAATACCCTTTAAATATGATTTACTAATTAAAATCTACTTATTTTCTCAGGCAGGACCTTAGCTGCACACTGCTTGGTTTTAAATGTTTTTAAACGGTTTTTCTGCTGCAGAATTGAACAAAACTTAGAGCTGGAAGTTGATTTCTGCAGGTTTTCAGATTTTTTGCTGTAGTTTGAATTCTGTGCTTTGCGAAATGGAGGTGGTTGGCAGGCAGGCTGATTTTGTAATCAGAGTGGTTCCATTGATGGTTTGGCAGATGGGATTTCAGGAAAAAAGATGCTTTAGAGCGTTCAGATGAAATTCTGTGATGCCACTGTTGGGAAACATCCAATGTCCATGCTCAGGTCTTTGTACTGCCCAGGAATGCAGTTTATTTTTCCTCAGTGGTTGTCTGATGCAGTTGAGGTCATCAGCATTTGTTGCTGCTGGATGCAGTGACACTGAGATCCACTTTCTAAGAAAGTTGAGTGTGTGCAGTGCAGGCTCACTTGGATTTCTGCCCGGCTTGGCCAGTGGATTCCACACTTCCCCCTTGCTCTGGTTGGGTTGGGGTGGTCTGTAAAGAGCCAAACCACATTTTGACCCAAACATTGCAGATCCCTATACAAAAATCATCTGTTGCACTTTAGGCTTTCAGTGTTTCTTGCTACAGCTTAAGGAGAGAAGAAGCAGCTTATTAGCAAACCAATATTGCCTTTGAAGGGTAATCTCTGGCCTTATTTGTGCACCTTTTATTCTGTTTCCAGGCTACTTGTCCTGCTGTCGTTTCCTGGATGATAATCAGATCGTCACCAGCTCTGGCGACACCACTTGGTAAGCTGGGACATGGGGACAGCCCTGTCAGGAAGGGCTTTTCAAACCCATTCTGTCACTGAAGGAAACTTTGTCCTTCATAAAGCTTATCATCACCACAAGACTGTGGTGATTGCTGCTCATATGTCACTTTTTGCTGGTAATTTCAACTCTGTGAGCTTTGGTTGTTTCCTTGTGCCCGTGTTTTGAGCCTGACCTAATTCTGTGTTAAGATGTTCTGGGAATCTTTTTCTTAATGTAACTATTTGGCTTTCAGGAATAACTGTATTAGGCTAATGATTTTCTTCAAAACTCTTTTTGTATTCAGTATTTATTACTTAAAAAGTCATGTTTGGATATTTCTAATAAAGAATGTAGTTAATGTTGTTATTCAGAAGAGCTCCTAGAAAATATTCTACAGTGACAATAGCTGGGGTTTTTGAGGAGAATGTAGGTGTATGTCTTCATAAATACTGGCTTCTGAACTAAAAAAGGCCTCCATCTTTTTTTTCATAGGTTTTTCTATTATATCTATTTCTTAAAAGCATTGCAGTTCTCCCAAGCAGCAGCACTTAGAGCAAAGGTTGTCTAATAAATACCTCTCCTACACAACACCAGTCTCTTTGAGTGCCTGTTTATTAGTCCACTGATTCCGAGTAGCTGTTGAGCATACACAGGAGTAAAACCAAAAACGTTTCTGAATATGTGTTGGTGTAGGAAAACCCAAAAAACTATAACAAAATGAGAGGGTTTGTAGAAATTATGCACTTTATAAGAGAATACAGCTGCTTTAGGAGTTCCTGTAGTAATTCTGCAGCTGTCCTTGACATCACCTCAGTTCAGCCAAGCTTCAAAGGACTTTATCAAAGTACAGGTATCTCTTGTTTACCTGGTTTGAACCTGCTACTGATGGGTCTGGTTTGCTGAGAAATTACAGAAATTAAAAATCCCGACTTCCTAAAGTGTTTAGACCTCTTCTTAAGGAGGTGATAGTGTTCTTTCATCCTTTTATACTCTTAATTATCACTGTAGTAGTGATTTGGCTGACTTGCAACTTTAAGATCAGACATAATTCACAAAGTTACTCATCCTCTGTGAGTTTATCAAAATGAGAAATGCTGGCTCAGCTTTTGCTGTAGCCTTACCACTGCTGCTTCAAATGAAGCTGGAGTAGTACTGGATAACAGCCCTGGCAGAGAACTTCGGGATGAACAGCCCTCAGTGTCAGCCATCAGTTTTTCCCACTCTTTCTCAATTTAAAACCCCACAATGTTTTGAAATTAAGGATAATTTGAAGGTCTTCTCTTCAGAATTAATCTGCAACAGCCAGATAGTTCAACCAAAAATGTTTATTTCTATTGTGAGTACCTATCTTGTTAATACTTTCTGGAGTTTTACTTCAGCATTGATAGAAAGACCTTATAAAGGAGCGCAAACGTGTTGATTTTTGCCTCTTTATTCTTTCCAGTGCTCTCTGGGACATAGAAACTGGTCAGCAGACAACCACATTTACTGGGCACACTGGAGACGTGATGAGTTTGTCCCTTGCTCCTGATGCCCGGTGTTTTGTTTCTGGTGCCTGCGATGCCTCTGCCAAACTGTGGGATGTTAGAGAAGGAATGTGCCGGCAAACCTTCACCGGCCACGAGTCGGACATCAACGCCATCTGTGTATGTAGCTGCTTCATCTATCAGTTTATATTCCTCTGGTCTCAGCTCTTCAGCATGACAAAGTATTTTCAGGGTTTTTTTAAATAAGTTTGTGGAGCTGAAATTTGTGGTGAATTGAAACTGGGTTGTGGATTCATTAATTTCTTCACTGGATTTGCCCTATCCCAGCGTGGAGAGGTGCATCCTGTTGTTTGCTGTGTTCTGGTGTGCTGCAGAGGGATCAAATCTGAAACCACGTGTGGTTTTTTCCTCCCCCTCTGCAGTTCTTCCCCAACGGCAACGCCTTTGCCACGGGCTCGGACGATGCCACGTGCCGGCTCTTCGACCTGCGGGCCGACCAGGAGCTGATGGTTTATTCCCACGACAACATCATCTGTGGCATCACCTCTGTAGCATTTTCCAAGAGTGGCCGCCTGCTCCTAGCTGGGTATGATGACTTCAACTGCAACGTGTGGGACACACTGAAAGCTGATAGAGCAGGTAAATGGCTCTGGGTTGGAATACTGGAAATTCAGTGTGGATGTTTTATTGGAGTACCCACCCCTGGAGGTGTTGCCCTGTCTCCTGCAGTTTTCTATGTGTTCATTCTTTGATAAAGTTTCTCACACACTTTCTATAAACATAGCAATGTTTTAGTTAACAGTAACTTTTGCTTACATTCCTTCTCCTGGGTGGAGAATGTGTGATGGACTGTTCTGTTAACTAATGAAGCTGGCGGCGGTGGTAACCTCATCCTCCAATCCATGGTTATTCCTAGAAACATAGAAATATGAAAAGAATAAACAGCCAGGTGCTCTTTTCCTTCTGGCCTGTGACCTGTGAAGAACTCGGTTTCAGAGGGCTTCTTTGTGGCCTAGAGCATCAGGAGGTGTCCAGGGAACGCCTGGACATGGCACTCAAGGCTCTGGGCAGGGTGACAAGGTGGGGACCAGGTTGGACTCGAAGGCCTTGGTGGCCTTTTCAGCCTCTCATTCTGTGATACTGAATGTGTGAATTGAGTCTCATGCACAGATCTGTCAGCACTCGCTGTCTCAACTTCAGGACTCTCTGAAAACCTCTTTTGGCTGCCCAGTGATGTTACAAATCCATTGGAATCCTGCTCAAGGATGGATGCTTGAGAACAGGAAGATTGCCATTAAAAACAAGGGCTTGGGGTGGAGGGATATTCTTTTTTAGACTTTATGGCTTTGTTTATGCATTAACTATTCAAAGCTATTCAACATTAATGTTGCTATTTATACACAAGAATTTTTTTCCTGGTATTTGTAGCAGTAGTTGTAGAGACAACCAGCAAAACAACAGAGACTGTGGAGTTCTATCCTTTGAGGAAACAAACATGAAAGTCATGGTCCAAAGATGAAGAGAATTTAACTTCAGTTCTTTAAAATGAAAACTTTTGTTGGAAAAAATGTATAAATTAAACGACAAATGTTTAATTACTCTCATCAGAACAAGAGATGAGAACAAATGTTCTGCATATTGAAACGTTCCAAGGCTTCAGATTTCTGGGCAGATTTGGCTCTTCTGATATTAAACACTTCTGTATCTTCTGATACTGGCACATCTGTATTAAACACCTTTGTGGTTCTGTTTTCAGTACAAGTATTAAAGACTTCTTGGCGCTGATTTTGTTTTACCAAATTGCAGCACATCCTATTGCTGGTGGTAGAACGAGGAGAGTCCTATGAGCATTCTAATTCATGTAGAAAGATTAATTTCAAGTCCATCAAGAATATCTTGGCTCAGTGCTGTGGACTGGAAAGCTTGAACATAATTAGGTTTTCTTTTTACCTCCTTGAAACCCTTAAATTAAAGGGGATAGAGGAAAATGTTGTCTCCCTTCATTTTTCTGTTTAGTGTCTCAATTCTTTCTTTTATTGGTGCTATAATTGAATTGTATTAGATCTCCATATTGACAAATAGATTGTATGGAGGAGTCTGTCTTGTGAATGTAGTAAGAGAAAATGGGATGAAAAATGCTTTAGAGTTCATAACATAATTCACTTTAACTTCTGGTTTTAAAACAAAATATTTTACAAATATAAAAATTCTGTAAAATTTAACTGATCTTTATCACTGTGGTGAGGAGCAAAAGCTGTGCAGTTCATGGTTACAGTGCATCTCTTGCTGTGACATTGTCATCTTCAGGGCTGTCACTTCACAACTTATGGGAGACCAGTTAAGGTCATAACATGGGGAATATACAAGGAAAATTTTGGAGTAATGCATTTACTGAATTCCCCCTTGTGAACCCACCCAGCTCTATCCAAGTCTGTGCTTGTAAAACCAAGGCATTTAAAAATTCCCGCCATGTTTCTTCAGGATTTGACTGTAGAGGTTGGCTAATCCAAACGTGCCTTGGTGTTACTTGAGACAGGAAATCACCAAAATAATGCAATTTATTTGTTCCATTTCTCATTCCCAGGTGTCCTTGCTGGTCATGATAACCGTGTCAGTTGCTTAGGTGTGACTGATGATGGCATGGCAGTGGCAACAGGGTCATGGGACAGCTTCCTCAAGATCTGGAACTGAAGTAGGTGAGTACCCAACTCATTAGGGCTGGGTTGGGGTGCAGAATGCTTTCTGCCAGCCGTGCTGTTACTTGGTGCTGCAGGCTGATCATTCAGGTTAGGAAATCGCTGAGGAACAAACCCCTGCAGTTGGGTGGTTGAGAACACCATTAGTTTAATGTATGCACTGACATTTCTCTGGTGGCCCATTTCTGACATACTGTACTTTGCTGTGTGGGTTTTTGAGTAAATAAATGTCATTGGGAAAGGGGGGGAGGATAATGCCTGGATGTGTCAGCGGTGGGGAGAGCAGAGCTTGCTACTTGTTTGCAGTTTATCGAAGTGCAACTCTGACCAGATGTTTCTGTGTGCCAGAAGAGCAGCGGACTCCACGACTGGAAGAAGTTTCCAACGGTTGAAAATTAAAAACGATAGCATATCCAATCCAACCATACTAACTTGGACCCCCATCCTCCCCAACTTCAAAGGGCAAGATCTTTTCCGTCTCCTGTTGCTGAAATGAAGAGCACAATTACCTTTCCAAGAAGAATTTCTGTGTTGTAAGCAAAATGAAATTGTGCATTCCTTTTGGGACCATTTTTTTTGTCTTGAGAATTGAAAACAAATGAAACACTATCATAAAAAGCATGACCAGAAAATAAACTTGAGCATAATTGTGAAACAGTTAGCTTTCACTGTAGTTTCCAAGTTGAAGTTAAGGACTTTATCTCACACACTTGCAAATTTTAAAGTCATGTTTGTAGCAGGATTTTTTTCAAGTTTCCTTTTTAAATACATTTCCGTATGTATTTAATTGAGCAAAACAAGGGAGTCCTAGCCCAGAGCACCTGGGGGTTGTTAACGCTGTAAATTTAGTCCCTAATTTTTTTTATTTTTATTTTCTAGTATCACAGATAATTGTTGCACAAAACTTGGCATATATAGGATAATGTTAAGCAGTAAGGTAACCAAGCACATGCTGTAAAAGGTAATGAATGCTTGTTTAAAGAATCCTTTCACCTTTTATGGATAACAAATGCAATCCTTGGTCCCTCCTGCCCCCCCTTTTTCACCACACTGATTTTTTTAATCTGTTTTGGTTTGTCCACTTGGAAGGGCAGTTTATATATCCTAACACTATCCTATAAGTCTCAACAACCAGGAATCTCTGTTTTCAAAAGAGACCTATCCTACACTTGGGTATTGAGTCAATTCTTTGTGTATGAAATGATGTACAAATCAATGTTTTGAAAATAATGATCTTGAACTTTCTAAGTTAAACAGAAAAAAAAAACCTTTTTTGATTGTTTGCCATATTGGGTGGGTTTACTCTTAGAATCGCATGCTGTAGAAATGCTAAAAAGTGCATATTGGACTAAGTCCTTAGATGTTTTTTCTTTGAAGAAATAACCTGTTTAAAAACTGTAACCATTGTCGCTGTATTCATTTATTGTTGCTACTCTGTGCATAAATCTATGAAGAACTCCAGTACAAAGCTATGCACGTTTGGAGTAGCGTGATAAGTCACTTTTTTTTTTAAAAAAAAAAAAAAGAAACAGCCTGTTCAAACAATCGCTGTCAAAGATTCTGGGGTGTGGGAGGAGGGAACCTAGACCATCTTCTTTATAAATCAGTTCCTCACAGCCAGTTCCTCTTGCAGGATGAGTCCTTTGCATCTGATCAGAGTCATTTTTGTAATGAGCAGGTTTTCCTGGCTTTCTTTTCAAATAAAATGTTAAAAGCAGCAGTGTTTGGACAGCAGATTGTTCTGTTAAACTTTCCTATCTTCTCACTGTATCCAGAAATGCTCCTTCCTAGCAGCAGTAGTAGCTTTTCTCCATTTTGTTTTTTCTGCAACATTCTGTACAAAAATGTGCTGTAATTGTGCGTTAGGCCTGGATTTGGCATAAAAGATGAGTTCCCTCTTACTCTCTTTCATGAAACTACTCTGTAGAGCTTTCTCCACGCCCTGTATCCCTCTTCACCTTTTGTATTTAATTTTAAAGTCAGTGTACTTCAAGAAAGCTGGATGCAAGATAGATACTATATTAAAATGTAATGTTATTTAAGATGTAATAAAGCAGTTTGACATGAGTTTTGACTGATCTGTTTTGCAGCTTATTGTTCAACATGCAGAACATCTTCTGAGTTGTGAAATAAACACACAAGAGGAGAAAATGCTGTCCCCAACAAATGGTTTGGTGTTTTTAAGTGGTTAATTATTGGGCAGAGTATGCACTTAGCTCCAAATTCAAGGAGCCAATACAGTTCATGTGATGCACATCACAAAAATGCCTTGTGATAGAGGAGTGGGACACCTGAAGTGGGAAATCAAAGCAAAATGCTGAGTAACTTTTAAAACTTTTGTGTCCTTTAATAGGAAAAGAATTGAGTGGAACATCTTTGTGTTACTGCCACGTGAGGATCTGGCCACAGCAGCTCTGTTGTCACTGTTAGATTGACAGGGTAAGAAGTCATTTTCATGCTCAGTAAGAACTAAGTCTCCAAGAGACAGAATTTTATCTAAAATTTTTTTTAAAAAATCATTTTATACCCAGAGAAGCAGATTTCTGAAATGAGGTGTTAAAAAGCAGTTCGTTCAACAAATTAGTATTGGTTGACTTGAGGGTTTTGGTTTGTATTTTTAGTGGGTAAAGTCCCATCTCTTGTTCTGACCTAAACAAAAGTGGATTTTCCCTCATTTCACATCAACCAAGAGAAATTCCAAAGGCATGGCTTGGTCTCATACCAAACATGGAAATTCTCAGCCTCAATGGAGAGGTTTTTAAAAGCTGGGAGTATGGAAAATATGATGGTGACATGACTTAACCAGCAGCCATTACCTAACTGTGAGCATTGGGGTTTTGGACTGCACGAAACTGGTAAGGAGCTCATGGCTGGAAATGCTTAAATTGGGGAATTCAGATTTAGTGGTTTCCAATTCCAAATAGTGGTGCCGGGGGTTTTCCACTCACGTGGAATATTTTTATTCCAAGTGATGTTTCGTATGTGACTCTGTCTGGTCTGTAATAAAATCAATGATCTGTCTTACCTTCCTTAATCTCAATCCATGTGTTAAATTTCTGTGTCCTGCCTGTGCTGGCAATAAAATACCTGCCAAGACGGTGACTTCTTGTCAGACACTGTCAGGAGGCTGATGTGCAGCCCTTTGGGATTGATTTGAAATGCAAACAGTTGCAGTTGCCTCTTAATACTCATATTTTCTTGTTAAATATGAAATTTTATTTGATTTAAACATCTGTCAGTCTTTGTGTGCTTGGTTATTCAAAGAGCTGCAACTGGAGAAAAATGGGTGTGCAAAGGGAGCAGCTCTGAAGTCTTGAGTCAGACTCTGGGCCAAAACTCTCTGAGTTTTGAATGCCTTTAATTTTAGGATGTACCCAAATCAAAATTATTTACATAATCTTACCTACAGGCTCCTCCTGTGGGCTTTGAAAAGATTCTGACTTGGAGAAAGTTGTGGGATGTAGTTCCAAAGAGCAGCTTCCCCCAGCTGCTTGCAAATTTCTGATGTTAATTTTGTATTTCTGGTTCAGATTCCATGGCCTGAGAACATAAACCTGTGAGGATGGGATTGGAATCCTCCCGCAGAGTTTCAGGGAAGGGGTGAAGGGAGAGAGAACAGATTTCTCCATCCCAGGACCTTGAGTTAAGACCTTTAGCATTTTCTGTGCCCCTCAAGGCCTTTAATTTCTTAATGAATTAAATAAAAGATCTGAGATTCTACTACCAGCAGAAAAGAATTGGTTTGGGCATTCTACCTTTTGACCATTAAGTCCCCTGGAGTGTTTTAAATCAGCTGTGAAACACACTTAAAATGACTGATTGAATCATGCCCTATAGGAGCTAAAAATAGAATAATCTGGTTTCTGGGAAGTGGCAGAGTAAATAAAGAATAATAAAACCTGTCACCCATGCTGAGTTCTGTGCGCCTTGGTCTGAAGGAGTCAGGATCCTGTGTGGTTTTATGATTAACACTTTTAGTGTAGGTGTAACCATGAATTCACATTGGAGGGGAAGGAATAAAAGAAGTGACTGATGAACAAGTTCTAACAGCAGCTGGCTATTTTTGCATAGTGCTGTTCTCCTTTTCTTCTCTTCATGCAATCTCTGATAGTGCCTCTGCTTTTACCGTCAGGCTCCTCAATAACCTGAGTTGGTCCTTTTACATTGCATTCCAATGTGTAAGAATTCTCCTGAAGTACGTGAAAAGTTGGATTTGGTCCGTTTCAGGGTTGTATGAGGAAGTTTGGAAAAATGAAACCCTAGATTTCAGTTTCCCTCTTGTAGAGCAGGGATGCCTGGTGCATTCCCTGTCCCTCCTGCCAGGAACGGCCCTGTCACATGGCAATTCCCAGAGATGGCAGCAGACATCTGCTGTCCTGCATGGCAGCTGCCTGAATCCTGTCACATGTGCTTTTTCCTGGCAGATTTCAACATTATTGCTGTGGTCCATTATACCTGGTGAGTTAAAAAATTCCTGCTCTGTCTCCTGCTCTTTTCCTGACCACTCCTGGGTCACTGCCCCTGTGGCATGGGAATCCCTGCATCACTCCCTGGGGCTGGGAGAAAGAGGGCTTTGAGCCCGACCTGCCTGGCTGCTGATCCAGCCCAAACTGCCCGGGTTAAACCCTCTCTCCAGGAAAGGCTGCTGGGACAATCTGCAGTTCCCAGTTCCTGGCAGGAGATGGAACATGACTGGCAGATTCCTGGCCTGGCCACAGGGCCACAGTTGGAGCTGGACTTTGCCTGCTGTCTGTAACCTGGTAGTGCAGACAAGGGAAGAATTTCTTCCTGTAGTCCTCACTCTGTGGGTTAAATAAATTCAATGGAAGCAGGAAAGCTTCAAATATTGATCAATTGTGAGGTCCCAGATCAGGAGTTGATGTTTCCTTTAGATAATCTGGGGCTATTCAAAGTAAGTTCATTAAAGGAAAGCCAAGCTGAATCATTCTGAGACTGCTCAGCTTTTTCTTCTAATGTCAATACTAAAGAGTCTCCGATGAGTATTTTTAAATAAGGGCTAGTAACTGCATTGGTAAAATTATCCAGTATTTCACTTAGCTGGGAAAAAAGCCATAGAAATGTGAATAAAAATGGAGTGAACTTCTCATTGTTTAGAGAGCTGGCTGCTCAAAACTCGCCCTTTAGGAATACAGGCCCTGCACAATACTCATTCAAGTAATTCCTGGCTTAACCCAAGACAATTTTGTCATAGAACAAAGCGAATCTTCTTGCTTTAATTATTCATAAGCCATTTGCTCAGGCTGAGTGCAGTGAGATGTGATTGACCCTGAGAGGGAATCGTCTGGGGAGCTGGAAATGCAAAATGAAAAGTTTATTTGATGTAACAGATTTTTAAATGGCAAAATAGGTAAGGGAGGGGAAAGTCTGTTAAAAAGGGTGGGGGGGAAAAAAAGTCTTAAAAAAGCACTGAAGATGGGAACATGCCGAGTTCCCAGGAATATTGTCTGGAAGCACAAACAGTGCAGCTCCATCTGGTGGTACAAAGCCCATGGAATGGGTGGTCAGTGCAGGGAGAACATGTGTGACAGAGCAGCCTGTGCTGAATTTGGCTGCAATTCGTGTTCCTGCACATGCAGCCCCTCCTTCCTGCGTCTCCAGGGTCCATTGAACGTGTGCAGATTTTTCCATAAGGCCTTACAAACAAAACAAGCTTTTCCCAATGTTTACTTTGAGAGGGATTTTCTTTCCCAGTGTTTTATGTAAAAACCTCAGATGGTGAAGATGGAGAGGTTAAAAAGGAGCCAGAGTTAACTGGAGCAGGGGCTCTTGGACAACTTTAAACCCAGCTCGTATTTAGAAAGGATTCCCTGCACTTCTCTCCAGCCCCTCTCCCCCAGTATTTCTGAACTCCCTCTCACAATTTTTGCCACGCTCTGTCACAGCCCTGATCAAAACCCCTGCTCTTTTCAGCCTCCCTGCTCTGCTTTAGGTAGGAATGGGGTCTGGAGTCGCTAATGAAGATATTTGATTGGTGCTGTGCTGATCTCAGCCTGGTGCCCTGTGCTGCTGTGCCAGGCAAGTCCCTCTGCAGTGGAAATTTGGATTTTGCTGTCATACACACTCCTGTTGCACCAGAGAGAACCATCACGTACATTCCAAACCCCTTGTTTGTAAAAGCAAACGTATTTTAAGATGTATAGAATTCTAATATTTAGGGTTTTTTTTCTCTTTTGCAAAATCAGGGTTGATGCTGAGTGAGGAGCAGTAGGCAGCAGCAGCAGCAGCTCCTTTCCTACCCTGGCTGGTGCTTGGCAGGGTGAGTCATCCTGGAAGAACACGTAACTGCATATATTTATCTCCACTTCCATTGATTTTTCACCAGAGTTCCTTATCTTTGCTTTATTGATTTATTTGCTGGGGTATTATAAGCAAAACTGAAACAAGGTCCAATGGGAATAATCACGTCTGATCCTTGGCTCCCTGGAGCTGTTGCTTAATCCAATGGGAAGAAGCAGACAGGATTTAGAGTGAATGGGAGACAACATCTGATATTTTAAATTCCTCAAGATTTGTAACCCTGAGTTACTTTGTTCTGTGTTCTCTTCCACACAGAAAGTGCTCAGAATTCTCTGTTAGTACCTGAGGGTCTTTCACTTCACCTTGGGAAGCCAAAGTTCATCCCACCTTCTGCCAACAGAAAAATAAAAATGACAAAGGATGGTATTAGCTGGAGTTGAAGGCCATCCCTTTCCTGGAATCACTGAAAATTCAGCCTCACACTGCTTTGCGTTTTTCTTGTGTTTAAGAATTTAACGATTTCTACCACCCTGAAAGCAAGAAAAAGCAGGTGTGGAGTGTAAGGTGAGACACTGAGCTCCTCTTAGGAGCACCAGCTCCACCTTCCCTCTGGCCCCTGCAGGTTTTCCAGAGCCCGGGAGCTGTTTAACTGATAAAATAGCTGCTGTTCTTTGCCTGCTGGGGATCTGAGCCTTGAATGAACAATAAGTATTCAGGGAGTGACAGCTCTGGGAGTGATGGACACCAGTTTGCACTAATGAGAGATCTGGGAGCTTTGCCAAGGATGACTGCATCACTTAATTGAACAATTCTATATTTCATCTGCCTCTTGCATCAGACATGTGTTTAACCCATTGCTATCTGAAACTTTGGCAAGTCTTGGCCCAGGTGACAGAGTTGCCCAGGGAATGAGGTGTGAGTGAACCCTAAAGGAAATCCAGAGAGCCAAGAGCCCTCAGCATGGAGGAAAATGAATGAGATCCATTGGCCAGGCTGGTGTATGTCAGTGGCAGCTCTAAAAAGTGATGTTGGAATTAAAAAATGATCCTGTTGAGCCGTTCTATCTCCCTCCTCCCAAGGCTTATTTCAATCAAGTGATAGCATCAGACGTGGTGGCAGGAAATGGAGCAATTACAGATAGACCTCAAGGAACAGCTTATCAGAACTGAAGGTTAAACTTTCATAAGCAACAGGATCATTCCTGTTCTTTGAAGCCTGTCACTGTTCCATCCACCAAGAGTAACTTAACCAGAAATACCAGATGGGGGCCAGGCAGCCTCTGACCTCAGCTCTGATCTGAAAATGAAAGTTCCTCACTGAGTTGTAGAGCTTGAATTAACAGGGCTAATTTCTCTTTCTCCATTAAAAAAATAAATTCAAACTCTTGGGCTTGTTTTGTGGTGTGTCAGCTGCACTCACCTTTAGAGTCCAAATTATGCTGTCAGGTCTTGGCACTTGAATCAGCCCCATCAGTTAAAATCTGTGGTGCATTCTGGATGGGGAACAGGCAGTTAAGGTTAGTGGTACCTCTGCCAAGAACTCCAAAACCCTGCTGTCCTCGTGTTGGTTCTGAACAGTTGAACTTATTTATACACTATTTCTGGTGCCTCACTGTTTATATTTTGAACGGGAAGCAGCAGCACTGGCAATATTTGCTTTTTCAGGGTGAGGTTTGCAAAGAATCCTTTTCACCTGAACCATTTTCTGTTCTTTTTTTAAGAAATCCAGTAAGAAATCCATTGTTGAACCTATGTGTGCCCATTTGAACCCCTTTCTCACCTTGATAAACCTCCTGATGGATTTAATCACATTCCTGTAACTGTAATACATTTGGGTGTGAGCCAGAGACAGCACAAATATTCTGAATTTTACAGTTTATTCTAATAGAGATCAGCTCAGGAGTTGTGTCTGGCCGAGTTTTCACAGGACATCCTCTGCAGTTGTAGCACAGGGATTTCTAAGCCAGTTCCTCCTACTCAGTGCTGGTTTTTTGGGGGTGGTTGAGAGGCTTTAATCCTGTGCAGTGTGGACACCCAGCTCTGTGGAGGGAGGCCAGACCATAAAATAATTGTCTGGGCCCTTTGAAAAATTACATAACTGGGCAATTGCATCGCATGGGAAAGCGCCTTGGATTTTTCCCCCTTCTCCCTCCTTTTCCATGTCACAAAGCCAACAACTTCCATCATTAATCCAGAGCTCTTTAGGGTCCAGTGGTGAAACAGGCTGCAAGTGAATTTAATTTGTATCCCCCCCTTGCAGGATGGCTGAAATCCAGCCCAGGGATCCTGAGCAGAGCCTGTGCATTAAGCACTAACTCACAGCGATTATTTAGGAGCTTTCCTTGCATGAGTGGTCAGGTGCTGTGAACATCAAATACTGCTTTTCCTAGGCTTGTATGGCATTTGGGGGCTGACTTCCAGCCCCTAATCATAACTATATAATTAACAATCAGCTTAATTATACCAAAATAATTTGATTTCTGGTCACTTTTGTTGAAATTTTGGGCTCAGTGGGATGTTTGACAGAATGTGCTTGAACTTTCTGATTTTATAGGAGGAAACAAATATGAAGTGTAGAGGACAAGACCCTAAAGTTCATCAGAAGCTTTTTAGCTGTGGATTTTGCCCCGTGCTGGGACGTTTGTATTCACACAGAACAGAAGCTGCTCATCGATAATCGATCAATAACTGCTGTATTTGCCTCCTTTGGCAAGGAATCTTCCCACGAGGAGCGTGAAAACGGCACCAAATCCGCTTTGGTGCTGGATAATGGGACAAAATTCGCCTTTTTTTTCTGGAGAACGTGTCCGTGAGAGAGAGAAGCGGGATGCGGCTTCTGCTGCCACCTGGTGCTGGCGCCCAGTTTGGCCGGGGAACTGGTCCCAGTGATCCACAAGGCAAATGTAAGGGTCTGTCTCGACGTCCAGGCTTGGCCAAAGGGCAAATGAGACACCAAAATACAGGTTGGAAAAATATAGGATAAATTATGAATATATAAATATATATAATATAGGAATATATGGAATATATGGCACTGGTTCCAGTGGCTTTGTGGGGTGTGGAGTACCTTAAAGCACGTGCTAAGATGCCACTTTGATGGAACAGAGTGAGCAAACACCATAATTTCCCCCATACATTATTTATAGCAGCCCCAGAGCACGTTGTATTTCAGTAGTTCAGGGATGGACAGCTGCTCTTGTCAGGGAATAGTTACAATATTTCTGTAAAAACTGCAAAGCACCTCCTGCCACATCCTTCTGGCCCTCTTAGGTTTCCCAGGGCGATATGGGAATTTTCTGCATTCATTTATAGACATGAAGTCCGATGAGGAAGAATTATTTCCTCTGTACTAATCCATCTTTACAGCCAATGTGTAAAGGAGTAGCAACCCCAAATTTCTGTGTGTTCCAAACAGATCTAAAAATGACCTGCAGGGAATTGCCTGGGAAAAACAAAACTGAGCTGATCCGGCTGTGCTCTCACAGAGGTGGTGGGAGCAGCGTTACTGAGCTCAGGGAAGAACTTCATAGTTGGTGTTTACCTTCTGAGCTTAATTAAAACCTCCTGAACTTAATTAAAACCCTCAGCCAAGAGCTCTGCCTGATCCCAGAAGCAGCAGAGGGCACTGCTGCCGTTCTCACAGCAGCTCCTGCCTGGTTTCCAGGATTTCGGAGAAGCACGGAACAGGCTCGGTGGGAAGGGGCTGATGGAGCCCAGCTCCTGGGCTGGCACAGGACACCCCAAGAAGTGCCCAGCTCTGTGTGTGGTCTGGAGCAGGGTTTAGGGGTGTGATGAGCAGCTGCACCTTCTGTGCCAGACTCGGGGTGTCCCTGCCCTGGGGACAGAGGAGGGACAGGGTCCCCTGTGTGTGCCAGCCCTGCCCAGCCCTGAGGGGTGACTGCAGCTGGACGTGACAGGGATAAAACCCAGCCTGAGCAATGTCTGGCCTCCTCAGGGATCCCCAAATCCTGTTTTCCTGTGGCTGGGAGTTGTTCAGTCACGGATTTATGAACATGATGTTGTTGACCTGGTTACTGAGCGTTTTCTTTCCCAACAGGTGATGCTCAGACACAAAACAGGAAGGGCAGGCAGGATTTAGGATCAGCCAAGGTGCCTGGGAAGCTGTGATGGTGAGTGGGGAGCACTGCCAGCACTGGCAATGATGGGAAGTTTGTTCTCCGGCAGTACAGAGAGAAATTTGAAACTGCAGGGAACAAAAAGGTATCTGCTGGGCTCAGAAAAACCACATTTTTAAAGGAAGAGGTTGTTACCTGGGGGAATGAGGTGGAGGCAGGTCTGCTGGGAGAGGGGAATGTGCACAGATGTTATTTTGGATGATATTTGGGTGATTTTTTTTTGGTGGGTTTTTTAAATAGGTGCCTGGCCACAGAGTTAGGAGAATCATCTGTGAAAAGGGAAGGTAAATGAGTGTCTTAAGTGTAGCTAGTTAGTAACCATGTGAACAAATCAGCCCTACCAGAACAGACTGGTGCTTTTTTTTTTTTTTTGGTACTTTTTCTAATAAAGTGTTTTGGGGAAAGGAAAGGCTTCACTGGGGGCCATGGTTACTCTCAGCCTTCTGTCTGAGGCAGCAGGGCCAGTAATTTTACCCAGGCTATTGTAAATGCAGGTGCAGAGCTCCTGAGTGTGTCATTCTTTTATCTGAAAAATTACCCTGCTCTTTTCCATGAAGAAAAAAGGATCATTTAACTACAGTGCAGGCTGTTCTTTTAATATGGGGTACTGGGAAGGTATATTTCCTTTTGTGCAGAGGCGAAGGGTATCTGCATCACCTTTCTGAGAATTAGAACAAAGGGGGTGAATGGGAAGGTTTTCAAATGCATCTGTGATCTGAGCATCTGCAAAATACAAGGGAGTTGAATACATGAAAACAAGAAGTTAATAATGCTGGGCTATAGAGAATTCTGATGCAAATGAACCAGAAGTTGGCAGAGACCAGTCTCTTTTCATTTCTGTTTTTGACAGTCACAAGAGTGTGATGTAAGGCTTATATTCAGAATTAATCCTACCTTGCGCTGAAGCTTCTGGATTCCAGACTGATTTCCTCTGCGTTTGTGTTGTTCTGATCATATCAACTGTTTTGATGTTTCTGGTTTCAGAATTAGATTTAATTTTTCCCTTTGCAGGGATTTTTTCCAAGCATTAATTCTGTCTCTTCAAGTCCACGTTGTGTTGGCACTGGCCTTAGTTTGACCCTCCTGTTGGTGAAAAGCTCCATCTGATCCTCATCAGCAAATTGGATCCAGGCACTTACTTTTGAAGATCTTCCATCAAGATTTCCATTTCTCAACAAGAAAACTAAAATTTAAAACAAAGTGTCCTGGTAATATCAAGTCACTGGTCAGAATTCTTCCTTGTGCTATCAAGTAACTCACAGGGCAGTACAAACCTGAAGGTCAAAAGAATAAAGAGTGTCAATTACAAGAAAAATAACAGAAGATGAGGAACTTTTTTTAATCCCTGGACTGTTTTGTGGGGGTTTTAACCAGTGTTTAATACAGGGGTGGAGTGTTTGATAAACCAACAACTGCAACGGAGCAGAGCCACACCGTGAGGTGATGCCAGTGACTTTGCTGGCTGAGGACAACAAAGCTCTTGAACTTCAAACTGCAGCGTCTTAGGGCTGCAAGGAAATTTTTGGTAATGACCAAGCTGCAAATTGGCTCCCTGGTGGCTCTGAGAGCAGAAATTGGTTAAGTCCCGGTGAGCTAAGAAGGATCAGCCTCCCTGCAGGATGGCTCTGTGTGTTTGCAGTGCTGCAAGGGCTCTGGTACCTGCTGAGCCAGCTGCTTTGGGGTAAGGCTTTGCTGTGGCAGCCCAGACAAAAGAATGAGCCTCCCATCTACCTTTATTCCTCTTGGAACAAGAACATGGTATTTCACACCTGTACAGAGCCTGCGGTGATAATTCCTTCCCTTGCCAGTAACAAAAAAGGGGTTTGGCCATTTTGCTTTTCCTGTCACCTGCTGAACTTGTGCCTGTTGCTGTTTCAGCCTGTTCCACAGCTGCCAGTGCCTGGTGACACACGATAACAAAGAGGAATCCAGTGCAGAGGTACCATCTCACTCTTCTGTTGCCACTCCTCAGGCTGTTTTCAAAGCCTGGGCAGTTATGAAAGCTGGTGACCCAACTTCCTCCATTCTTACCATTCTTACAGCAGGGTGTTTATCTTGCTCGCTCAACTTGGGTGACTTCTGGCAAGGAAAGGCCCCAGAACAACCATTCCCCCCACTATCAAGGGCCAACTGGAACTGGAGTGGCAGTTCCAGTATCTTTGAGCAGTTTGTGATGGCGTTGGGGTGTGTTCTGATGATAGTCCAGGTGATACAAATAAGCCCTTTTCCTCGAAATACAAGAGCTGGAATTCTGTGAGGATAGATTCTGACATTTCTCCTGTTATAAATGCTGGAAGCAACTGCAATTCCCAGAGCTCCCCAAAACAAAGATATTTATAGAAAACCAAGAGATGTTTTCCCCACAGTTCCCTTCAGAATTGCAGAGAATGGTGACTTTGCCAGTGTGAAAGTTTAGCCTAGTAAAGGTTTTAGGGGTGTTTGGCTTTAGAGGGATCCTACAGAAAACACAATTCATTCCTCTGGGCTGCACATCTTGCTGGGAATTTGGTTTAAAATCCAGCGCTGCAGGACTGTGCTTGCAGAAGGATCTGGGAAACTGAATCAACCAGAAGCTTTTAAATTTTCCAGTTCATCAAGCTGCTTTTCAAAAAATAATCGGGGTCTGCTGTCAACCAAGGTCCTTCCTCAAAAGAATCACGAGTTTTCCTGGGAACAGTGAAATGGTGTGATAAGTAGACCAGTTTTTAAATTATTTTTATGTACAAGTGGAAACCCATCCAATTCAGAACGCTTCTGGGGCACGTGCAACGACGCATTTCCTGTGTCAGGGAGATTACAGTCTTGACAAGATTGATAAAGAGGAAAGTAGTTGGTTTTATCTGTTTTAAAGGCAGAAAAGCAGACTCCATTCGTCACTGAGGGAGACAGAGAACCTCCCAAACACCCCAAGCCATTCTCCACAGGTCTCTCTCTCCTCCACATCCTGCTTCAAGACAGGAGGTAAGTCCTGGCTGTATATTGTGATACTCCTCTTCATGTTAGATTTCTCCAAAATCTCTCCACTTCTCTTACCTAACTTTCCTTTCCTGGCTGCCAGCAGCTCTCAGCCCTACCCTGATGCTGTCAAAGATGATCTGGGGATGGAGTCTGGGTATCAGGCCAATGTTCCCCATCGTTTATCTCAAATTTATTAACCCTTGCGCAAGTCAGTTAATGTAGTTCAGCCTCAGAATTGGGACAATGACATTTACATAACGATGGGAGGTTTTGGTAATCAGCCTGAATAATGAAAAGCATTTCCCTGTGTTTGTGTCAGTGTGTGACCATTGAGAAATAATTTATTTGTCACATTCACGTGTTACCATCTCCATCAGAATTTAGGCCTTGTGGTACCTTTTTATTTCTCGTGATTCCTCAGGAATTCTGAGTCATGAGAGGCTGCTTGAAATTAAGGTTGAGAGGTAAGAACTATGTTCTTCAACCCTGATAGATGTTAATAATAGAGACAATTTGCTAATTGCTTCCTGCTCAGTGGAAATGCCTCCTGCTGGAGGTAGGTTTGGGGTGTAGGTGGAGGCTGAACAGAACCTCTCTGTATCAGGCACATCTGTACAAGTTGTCAAACAACAGCATTTTTGTGAAATTATCTTTTTTGTTATTTCTAGGAACTGAGAGCCCCAGTAGAAAAAAAAAAAGCAGAATGTTTTTATGCTCATTTCTCAAGCTACTGCCAACGTTTCTCTTTATTTTCTTCCCTGGAAGAAAGGAAGCACAACCTGGGTTAGAGTGCTGAGCTGCAGTGTTCTGCTCATGGTGTTAGGGACCTAAAACTCTTCTGTTTCTCCTGTCACTGCAGTCTGTAGAGGGGAGAGCTGTCACAGCCCAGGACACTCATCCCAACACCCAAGCAGAGCTCCCAAGGTCGCTGCTGAACTTGCCCAGCTCAGAGCTGCTGTTTTAACTGCAGCCCTTTTATAAATAGGACAGGCTCAGCTGCTTAGCAGTCTTATCTCCACCAATTACCAGGGATAAGTGCTCCTCGTGCTGCAGAGTTCAGGCCTCTTACAAAATATTGAGCAACCGCAGGGAAGTCGCTGCGCTGTGGGAAGAACAACCTGCCACTTGAAATGTTTATTTTTGAGCAGCCAATGTAAATTGTCGTGGCTGTAGCAGGGATTTATCACTTTCACCCTGCTGAATTTGGAAGAATCCATCTCAAGAGCCAACTCAACCTGTTCCTTGGTCAGTGAGTGGTGGCTGGCAGAGACTCCGTGTCCGAGCATCTCTCCTGGGACGGTTTTTCACTTCAGGTTTCAGGGCAATGCTTTGACTCCCTAAAGCTGAATTCCTGCCTAGTGTCATGTTCTGGTGTCCCTTTACACTTTGAGAATCCCTTTCAGCACATTAAAGACATTTGAGGCTCTGGGGTATCATTAACCCCACGGAGCTGTGTATTGTTGCCTTAATTCCTTGCACACTGGCCTCTGGAAAGAAGGACTAAAGAGAAAATTTTGCTCAAAATCCTGTACTTTCAGGAGTGGTGTAACATGGCCAATGGTATTTTCCCACATCTAGCAACTGCTTCCTCTTTTTCAAGTTTGTTTCAGCCTTTACTGACTATCAGTTATTTACAGCTCCCTGGTTTCCCCAAAAACAAATTACTACATAAAGGAAGAAGAAAAAAAAATCCCCAGTTGCCACATTCTCATATGGTGTAACTTGCTCTTACTGTGTGGATTCATCCTGATGTGCATTTATCTAGTGAGCTTCATATGTGAGTGTGGCCTCTTTTAAGTAGCTTTGGTAGAAGATGCAATTCTGGAATTGCAAAACCTGATGGGTTTGGTAACTAAGGAATTGTTTTCATGTTGGCATCCATCCAGGGGCTTGATCCCACCTCTGTTGAAGTTTGTGACAAAGCTCCCGATAATTTCAAGGTATCAAAGCCTTTTGTTTTCTCAGTTCAAGTACAGACTGGAAAATGGTTTCTTACATTTCACCACCCTATGTCTGTGTGATTGAGTGATCCTCACAAAGTGGTGTGCCCTGTCAAACAGTTTTGTGTCAGAAAGGGCATTTACCCGATGATGAAAAGCCAGATTAAGGGAAAAGTTCGTGACAGGTATTGTAGGGACATGCGAGCAGGGTGGGAGGGAAGCGTGTGCCAACAGCCACACCCTTGGCAAAGGGCGTGGTGTGATCTGGAGGGCAAAAGGCAGATGGAGAGGAGGGGACGGTGCAGTCTGTGCCTGCCCTGAGAGTGCACGCTGGAGGTGAGATGGTTGGGGATGGCGGGATGGGATGGGAAGGTTGGAGGTGGGAGGTGTGGGATGGTGGGAGATGGGATGGTTGGAGGGGATGGGATGGTGGGAGATGGGAGGTGTGGGATGGTGGGAGATGGGATGTTTGGAGGGGTGAGATGGTGGGAGATGGGATGTTTGGAGGGGTGAGATGGCGGGAGATGGGATAGTTGGAGGGGTGAGATGGTGGAAGA
>VZRO01001069.1:240644-256288 GCA_013397915.1 Daphoenositta chrysoptera | reverse complement strand
GGCGCCGTGAGTCGGGGAGCGCGGGGGGCAGCGCGGCCGGGCCGGGCGGCCCTGAGGGGGAGCGGTGCGGGGGCTCTCGGTGCGCGCGTGTGTCCCGGAGCGTGAGCGCGGAGCGTGTCCCCGTGTCCCCCCGGTGCGTGTCCCCGTGTCCCCCCGGAGCCTGTCCCCACCGCGTGTCTCTGCGTCCCCTCCCCGCTCCCGTCCCCGCCGGGGCCGCTCGGGCCGCTCTCCCAAGTGCCGCATCCCGGCCCCGCACCGCGGTCCCTCCGCGGGCTCCGGCGAGCCCCGGGGAGTTCCGGGGGCAGCCCCGGGCCGGAGCCTTCCCGCAGGGATAACGGGCCGGCCCCGCTGTTCCCCCCTCAGGGCCCGGCCCTGCCTTGGGCCGCTCCGTGCCCCGTGCGCGGAGGGGCTCCGGAGAGGAAGGGTTAACAAATGGGCTTGTTTTGCCTGGGCCGTGGGCACGTGATGGTCACACTGCCCGGTTTTTGGTGGAAATAGCGTTTGGGTGTGTAATCAAAACCTAAATTTGCAACTGCTGTCAGACTGCTGGGTTTTAATCGGGGTTTTGGTTTTCTTCAGGCACGCTGGAGTATGAAGTTCTAAACTGAGCCGAGCTTTGTTTGTGTGATAGAGCTGTTCCTTCTTTTCTGTGTGTGTGAGAGGGGGTTTAGTGCCTTAGGGATGGAGTCATAGGCGTGTAACCTCTGCTGGAGCGCTTTCTTCAGCAAAATGCAACCAAAAAAAAGCCCCACAGAGCAGAGCGATCAAGCGCACAGTGTTTTGTAGCAATGGGACAGGGGGTACCAGTTCAGATAGAACATTATCCTCTTATGCTCCAAGAGAAAGTTGATAATAAGGTACAATATGAGCTTTGAATGACTGTTGAAATTGCTAAGAAATCAGTACAAATGCTGCAGCCTCGGAGGTGGGTTAAAATACTGTGAGGACTTTGTCAGGATGGACCCTGCAGTAATCCTTTAACCAGGATGATTTAGAGCAGGGCATTTGCAGGAAAAGTTTGTTACGAAATAACAGCTTACAAGCAATCGTCGTTATAAAATAAAATTAAAGCCCTTGGTGATTTTCAGCCTTGTGCTCCTTTTGGGGATGTCATGGGGTTGTGTATTGATGAAACCCTTGGAAGTTCTGGTTCAGGGGAACGTTCAGTGAAGTTGAAAATGGGAAATTACAATAAAATTTGATTTGGGTACACGTGAGAGGTGATTCACCTGGCTGCTGTGTCACCAGCACAGATATTTATTGTTAGATGTTGACACTTTCTCAGTTGTCCTTCATTCTGCAGTGTTGAACATTGAAATACTTGTTTTTCTTGTGTTGTTTTTATTTTGGACATGATTTAAAACAGAGCAGCCTTTTCATTAGTTTGTTACCGTGTGCTTAAAAGTTTTTTGGATCCAATCCTGGAAGCTGTTCAGTGGTAGTTTTGTCTTATGTCAAGTCTGCTTATTCAATAAAGGTCTTGTGAGGGAATGTTAATTAAACAGTACATGGTGTAAGCTGTAGTTAAAACATCCTGAATTGGAAAGTATTACATGGAGGGAATATCAAGTTCTTAGGCTGTATTTAGTAGGTCTGTACACTTCTTACTTCCACTTTTGTGCTAATCTGATTTTCTTTACTGTCAGCATCTGTCAGATGAACATTCTTCAATCAAAGTCACATGGAAACACATCTTGCTTATTACATAAATTATTGTTCTCTGCCTCCCTTACTCAACCAAAGACACAAAATTTATATATGAGCTTGAATTGTCTAAAAATAGAGGTACATTTTGCTAATCTTAGCTAGACAAAATTGCAAGTCTGTTGCAATGGCTGTTTCCCAAGTCGTGGTCACAGGTGACACAGCAGTGAGTAACCCCCAGCTAAACATTGATACCTTTCCAAGGGCAGGATGCTATAAATTATTAATGGCTGGCAGTAATTGCACCTCTTTGTGGTGGTGCTCTCCTTGGGTAAGCTTAAGCTACAGCAGGAGCAAAAGTACTTTCTAATTTGATTAGGCAGTGGTGCTGTCTAATTTAGTAATGAGTCTAAAGTTACAGCTGCCTTTTGTTGATGGTTTTGTTGTCTGCGAGTTGGGGTGCTGGTGAAGTGGTGGGGTTTGCCATCCTCTGGGGACTTTCCCCCCAGATATCCTCGTTGTGGGTTGACTTCCCTGAGCCATAGTCCATTTGAATGGTTACAGCAATGTTTAGTTCCTCTCTCTGCAGGATAAGGTGGGAGGGAGGTTCATCCAAAGTGATGAAACTGCTGGAAAAAGGTCTCCAAATTTTTACTGAACCAACTTTTTCCCCTGATGTTGGAATGAACTGACGAAGAATGTGCTGTTCCTCTGGGCTGCACTCACTTGGATACTATTTGTTTATAGTTTAGTGTTTGTTCATACACTGAAAGTTGGTTTCTATTTTTATTCTGATAAGATTTCTTCTCTATTTGCTTTGAGTAATGATGAGAACTTGCAAGATCCCTAGAACTTCTGCAGTTATTTCAAGTTTGGGGTTTGTTTTGGTTTTGGGTTTTTTTTTTACTTCTGCAAAGCTGTGCTCTAACCAGCTGTTTATCTTTCATTTGTGCTGCTTGTTCGTGGAACTGAAATACTGCACATTTGTCCTTATTTCGTCCTGTTTGTTTTGGACCATCTCCCCAGTTTGTCAAAAATGAGTTAAGGACTTAGGTATCGTCCTCCAACTTGTTTTTGTCTTTCCTCAGCTTCCTCCTTATTTTCAAAAGCTGAGGCTTATTAAGGTTATTTCTGTTGCATTATTTGAAGCATTTTTCCTTTTTGCTCTTGGAGTATTCTATTTTATCTGTTCAATGTATGTATCACCTAATAGGAGACTTAATAGTTTTTCCTGAGCCTTGATTCTTTGGCACATATTTAAAGCTTTTCTTTCTTTTCAACATCTAAAAGAAATTAGTTTTATCTTTTATGTAACTGAAGACATGAATCTGTGCTGGTCTTAAAACAACTTTGTACTGAGCCTCTTCTCAATCTGGGAACACACTGGCCATTTTTAATTCCAGGGTCCTCTGATTACCTAGAAGAGCTTCCCAGTTGCCCGGATTCTTTGGAGATGGGTTTATCCGTGAGAGTGAACTCTGTGTTTTGTGTAGCACGCTCCTCCAGATTTTCTTTAAAGCTCTTTAATTGCTGAAAAACAATTACAAAAACCACTGTGGGTGCACTGGGAGAACTCCACCTTGGTCAGCAGTGTTGACCACAGAGCAGGAGCTGCAAAAAGCAGGGAAATGGCTCAAAGCACCGGCTCATCTCTGCAGTAGTGCTCATCTTCTGGACAATTCCAGGAATTTCCTCATGTTTAGCACAATTCCAGTAAATTTTTGATGTTCAGCACGTAATCTGCTGAGAGAAGAGGGATTGTGTTAGCAAAGCTTCCGTTTTCCTTTGAGCCAGCTACAAACATAATTGGAATTTGAAGGAAAGCTCTGTTACTTTTGCGTTGTCTGAGATTTTTCCCTCTCCCTCTCCATCCCAGGGATTGAATTTCTCTCTGGCTGAGGTTCCTTCAGTTCCAGGATGGAGATGAGTCGGGAGAAGCTGTGTGCCAGCAAGGCTGATGGGAGCTCAGACTCTGCCTACCACTGCTCAGCGTGTCACGACGATGAGGAGTGGGGCAGCACCAGCCGGGGGCGAGCCAAGTCACGGAGTTTGTCAGCTTCACCAGCCCTTGGAAGCACCAAAGAATTCAGGTAAGGCCCCTGCTTCTTCCTCTTGTTGCTAAAATACATGGAGTTATCTAGATTTTAATTTTTTTTTTTTTTTATATTGCCATGAGGGGTTCTTAAAGTGCACCTTGGAAGGTTCAAAACAAAGGCAGGAAGTTGAAGGTGGGATGTTGACTAAGAGCAGACTCATAATCAGAATCTCATGGCTTGTCAAAACAGGTGTCTGCAGAGCTCACAGTCTCCAAAAAAATAATCAATCAACAGTAGACACTATTCTTTTACAAAAGCTGAAGGCAGAACTTCAGTGCTGTGTGTTAAAAACCTGTGTGTTAGGTTGTGTGTGAGGCAGCAAAAAGTAACTTTGCAGATGGTTTCAGAGCAGTGAGAAACACCCATTCCTTTTTTTTTGAGCCAAATTTCTGATCTCATTGCAAGGCTCTTGTCATGTGGACAGGGTGGATAGAACTTTTGATTTGGTGATCTTTGGACCCGCTGTAAATATTGAACAGCGGGCAGGGGCAGTGCCGTGTCTTGATCTTGTGGGAGGCACAGCAGAACTTCACCTTCCTTGTGCTGTGAGCGTCCCTGAAGCCCGGGCAGAGCCACGGAGGGGCTGCTCAGCAGATGGAATTCCTGTTCAGAGCTCCTGCTTTGCTGGTAGGAATGTTCTTGGGAGGCAAGAGCAGATACGGGTGAGGCTGAAGATCACAGGGGGCGGCTTTGTGGTGAAGGGAGGCAAACTAAAAGCCTTGTAAGGTCAGGAAAATACTTGCTCTGCGTGTGTAGTTCAGTGAATTCAATGCTTTTGGGAAGTGTTTTGTGAGGGCTGTGCTCTGTTGTAGCTTTGGTGGTGTGTGTATGGTCAGTTTATAAGCCTTGATGTTTAAATCGTGCTGTAAAACTGGTGGTTTTCCCCTTCTCTACTGAAACCTTTCAGTCAACCTGCATAGAAAGCCACGTGGTCTAAATTTCTGTGTGTTTATTTTCTAGCTAAACAGCTGCCTTTTCAAGCAGAAGTGCTCTGTCCGTTGTGGGTTTGAATCAGGGTAATTGCTTCCGAGATTTTCCTTCATTAGGATGCTCTGCAGCCATTCACTGGCTGTCTTCACTTCAGAGCTAAATTGTCTCAAGGCATTTTGCAGGCTGTCAGGAAGTGCTGCTCTCAGGCTTCCTCTGTGCTGTTCAGCTTGAGGTAGCTGCCCAGCTGCTGGGAACTGATAAGTAGATTTCCCTAAAAGATGTAGAATTTGCAGGGCATTGCTGCTCATCCTTAGCAAAGGCAGCCTGACTGTGAATATAAATTCTGTTCACTCAAACACTTTATTGAGCAGTAATAAAACCAAGTGAAATCTCAGGGAAAATTTACACCAGTTATTAATTCCAGCTTGCAGAGGAAACTTGGTTGGAATGTCGTGAGGGTCAGACGTGGATATTTAATGCCTCGTGCGGGAACAGAATTTGGCCAATTATTGAGAGTGGCATCAAATAATGACCTATGTTGTGAGAAGGCAAAAATTACAGTTATCTGGGAGAAGCTGGAGTGTGGAGCAAGAAGTGGGAGGTGATGCTGCCAGAGTGTTATTTAACTATCCTAATTTCAAGGGTAATTGTTCACAAGTAGATAGAGACTTATCATCCCTTTGCCCACATTGACACACACATTAATCTCTTGTTATGTCAGTCCTTGCTCATTTTTCTGTTTAATATAAATAAGATAAACTTTATAAAACACTTAGTAATGCTGTTATCTGACTTGGTTAGTCATGCCTGGACTTACAGATGGAAAAGAAATTATTCTGGGTTTGCTATTGGAATTCAAATCTTAGACTCGCATATTTTATTAGGCATGGAAAAAATAAGATGTTGCTGGCATTCCTTAATTATATAGATATGTTGAACCTTAATTATATAGGTATGTTTATTAGGCATGGAACAAATAAGATGTTGCTGGCATTCCTTAATTATATAGATATGTTGAACCTTAATTATATAGGTATGTTTATTAGGCATGGAACAAATAAGATGTTGCTGGCATTCCTTAATTATATAGATATGTTGAACCTGTGATCTGGTTTTGATTTTTATTAGATTTCTGAGGGTTTTTTTAGCTCTAGGAGTGAGTCATCGGGCTGGTCTGAGCTACTTTGTAACACACAATAGAAGGCGCTGCAGCGATGATTGTTACTGCCCAGCGATATGTGATTGAATTAAGCCCAGGAAAGACATGTTTCCCCCTTCTTTTTAATGGAATCATTCTAATAGCAGTCACAAAATGCTTCAACAGTTCCATGACTTGAGCAAGTTTTGCTCCCAGCTCCAGTTTGCTCGAGGAGGTGGGAGGGAGGTGAGGCAGAAGAGTTCTGACTTGCTTCAGATAATCTCATCCTAGAGCCTGGAGTAACCCTGTGTCCTGGTGGGATTCAATTTTGAGGATAAATGACGTCTCAGAGCTCCTGTTTATTTGAAGATGAAGATCTTGCTAGAGAAATAAATGGGGAAAAATAGCATTTTTTTTCAACCTGTTCAAAATTGCAGCCTGATACTGCAGATAAAAATCTCCATGTACCTTAAAGGTGAAGAATTTGTTTGATTAATTTATTAAGGGTGTTTAAATGACCCAAGACACACATCACTGTGACTTGACCATGCCAAAAACATCTGAAGGTGTTGGAGAACTCCTTGTAAATGCTTGTCAAGGCACACACTGGGAAACCCAATGTCTGTGCATTACTGCCCTTAGTGAGGGCAGGAGCACTTACTGAGCTGTTTTACCTGTATTTATACCAGATTCAGTCATTCTAAAACTGTGTGCTTTCAGGTAAGATGTAGAGTGCTTCAAGAAACACAGAATAAAAGTGTTGTTCTTGTGCCTGCAGCAGTGAAACTCGTGTCACTTAGGAACTGATTCAGGCACTGGAAATGTGAGAGCTAATCTTTAAAATTACCCTGCCTGGGAACCTCTCACGTAGGTTTAAGAAATGCACTTTGCCCTGTATTGCTTTTGTGCAGCTGGTTCAAAGGAGGGCTTGGTGTTTCAGCAGCCAGATAGACCCAGTTTGTCATCACATCTCTTTTACTCACTGATTATTTTCTCTGCATGCAGGAGAACACGCTCCTTGCATGGACCATGCCCAGTGACCACGTTTGGACCAAAGGCCTGCATGCTGCAGAATCCTAAAACGATTATGTGAGTACTCATCCCATCAGTGGCATCGTGCTCCTTCTGTGGGAAAGAAAACCAGTTTGCTTTTCCACTGATTCCACTTTTTCACCCCCTAATCAGCACCGTTTGTATTTGACCTGATATTTCAAGATTTTCATGTTGTTTGATTCCCATCCTGGGGTCTGCTTTGCCAAGTTGGCGTGGTCTGCAATCCATAGTTTGATGTCTAAAATGGCAACTCTCTTATTTCCAACCCTACAAAAATTCTTCTGGGCAGCACAAGGGGAGGAAGAGGAATTGCTCTGTGTGCTGTGAAATCTGAGAGAAGCCTTCTCCCTCCCTTGGTGATGATGTTTGAATTTGTACTTTCAGCTTTTGTGTTTGATCTCTGGTACTTTCAGTTAAGGCAAGTTTGCATTTAGACTGCTGATAAGTGTGGAATTGAGGGCTGGTTTCTGCTCAGGGGGCAAATAAACATTTTAATTTTGTAGGTTGGGTGGCATTAAGTGTTGCTTTCTACACCAAGTGTTACATACTTAATAAGTGGGTTTTTGACTTGGCCAGGTGAGGAATTTCAGGGTTTAACCAAGGTAGTGCTCCCTGGTTTTGGGGGACTCTGGCACAGAGAAGCTGTGGCTGCCCCATCCCTGGAAGTGTCCAAGGCCAGGTTGGACAGGGCTTGCAGAACCCTGGGATAGTGGAAGGTGGGACTGGCTGGGCTTTAAGGCCCTTCCAACCCAAACCATTCCATGATTCTTGCCCCTTTAAAAAAGTTTTATTTAATTGCTCTTCCAGTTAAACGTGAGATATTACAGTCAATATTTATTTGCATAAATCTCTACCTCTGTAGGCAGTAACCTTCCTGCTGATACCCAACCCTTTCCTGGGAAAGGGTGACAAATCCCTCCCTTTGGTGACTCTGAGCTTCCTCATTCTCCCCGGGTGCTGTAAAGAGCCCTGGGGTGCTGCAGAGCAGCTGAAAGCCAGCCCAGGTCGTGTTTACCCACCTGACCTGGGGAATTGCTCCTCCCAGGGGCTGGCCCGGGACAGGGATATAAGGACAGGGATGGGATCGTGCCAGGGAAAAGCTTGGGCAGGCAGGGCTGGAGCAGAGCTGCCCTCAGGCTGCTGAAGGGGAAAGCAAACTGTAAATTACTTCTACCACACACGAGGTTTTGTGGGTTTTAAAAACAAGCAAAACCTTGTTGGTGTTTTTCCTCTGTTTTCAGTAATTTTGTTAAAGTCTCCACACTGGAGGGATTACTTTTTACAGAAAATCGTTGTTCTTATGTGCAGGCTTAACTTAGGGAAGGTTGGGTGTCTCCTTCAATACAGCAGCAGCTCTAGAACTTGGAAACTCGTTTTTTGATGAGCAGAAGAATTGAATGACTGCTCAGTGAAAAGAAGGATCAGGGGCTTGTGCTCTTGAGAGACGGGAAGGTCAGGTCAAATACCTGTTTGTTTCTTTTTTTGAAATGGAATTTTCCTTATGAAATCTTGCCTTGAAGATCTGGAATACAAGTTTTACACAGGATTTTTCTGTAAAGCCTCAAAACTTTTTATCAGAACGGATTGAAATCTTCAATATAAGAAAAAAAACATTTTTCAGAGAAAAATGTATTCTTCTGAGGTTGCAGTTATTAATAAGTGAGAAAAGCCTCAGCCTTTTATTTTTTGGAGCTGTTGCATTTGCCTGAGCCCTGGAAGGAAACATGAAGATCTTAAAGCAAGTTATGAATAATTTTTCATTCAGTAGAACTGCATGGAATTGGTGAGTACAGCTGAAAGAGGCAGAGTGGCTTTTGTTTGAAGGAAGTTGGTGCTAGTTCCGGGTTTATTCAGTGCTGCAATCTCTAGTTCTGGTCAGCATTATTGATATTAAAGTCCTGCATTAACCTTTAGTTTATGCTGTATTTGTATCTCAAATGTAAGCACTGAAATAAAATGGATTTTAGATTTACATTAAGCTGGTTGATTTAGAGTATCAGATGGGGAAAAAATTATGTTGTGGCTTTTTCAGATCCTCTAATTGAGTGTTTCTCCTTTGAGTCAGCACTAAAACAAGAGGAAAGCAGCAGTGTGGGGTCAGTCAGAAGTTGATCTGAGAGTTTCTGTGGTGCTTCTGTTCAGGTCCCTGTTGGCACAGGTCATTCACAGGGCCGGGTACCAGAATTATCAATTCTGGGTTATCACCTGCACATAGTGAAGCACAGAAACACCATTGCAATATGAATTATTGCCTTTCCCTGCCTGCTGTGTGGGGCTGTGTGCCCTCCATACTGGAGGATGTATTTTTACCAGATCAGAAAGGTGTCAGACCAAAATGTGGTGATGTTTGGGGCTTTTTGTCCCCCAGGCACATTCAGGATCCAGCCAGCCAGCGGTTGACATGGAACAAACCTCCCAAGAGTGTCCTTGTGATTAAGAAGATCCGTGATGCCAGTCTGCTGCAGCCCTTCAAAGAGCTCTGTGTGTACCTTACTGAGGTGAGGGAATACAAATTACACCTCAGCTCTCTCCAGTTGCTGATTCTGTGCAGAACTGTGCTCTGCAAACAAATCTTTACACCCATTGCCACTGCATGTACTAAAATTTGTTGCAGAGGTTAAGATCAGTACGAAGCTTTAAAACTAAAACTATTAAAATAAAAACTTTCATGCTGTTTGCAGTTCTAAATTACAGGAATGGGAGAGAAAAAGCTTAAACCCTTAAGCCTTGAGCAAACACAGCAATGTTTCATGTAATCTATATTCCAGGCTTTAATTTATTAAGTGGTCTGTGCATGCTGCAAAATTCTCACTGGGATCAGACCACGCATTACAAACACCCAGCAGGTGCAGAACACTGCTGTAAAATACTGTTTATATGTCTTAAATTAATGGAAATTGTGGAGAGAGTCAAGGGTGTTGTTAGGAGGTCACTCACAAGCTTATTTCCTCCCTCTTCAGGAGAACAATATGATAGTGTATGTAGAAAAAAAAGTATTGGAAGACCCTGCTATAGCTAATGATGAGAATTTTGGACCAGTGAAGAAGAAATTTTGCACCTTCAGAGAAGGTATGGAAATGATTTCTTGAAAGGACAGTTGGAGTGTATTTTTGTTTTTGTCTTGGTGTTTTCTTAATTGTTGGATCAGGTTAGTTAAACTAATGTGTCTTTTGCACACAGTTGTTACATCTTAGTAGTGCTTTTCATATATTTGTGAGGGAATGTTTGCATGCTGCAAATTGTAATTTTTCTTCCCATTTTTTGTTAGGAAACTAAGATGTGGATACAATTTAATTCAGAACTTTTTATTTCAATGTTGCTCCTAGACTATGATGATATCTCCAATCAGATAGACTTTATCATATGCCTGGGAGGAGATGGGACCTTACTTTATGCTTCTTCGCTTTTCCAGGTTGGTTCTTATGGGAAATAGACTGATAAACTTCTCTTTTGGAAGTATTTAAAAGTGCTTTTTTCCCCCCTTTTGTTGCTGAGTTCAGCATTTATCTTTTGTTCTTCATCCCTTCTTTTTTATCTTGTGAAAATAATGTCAAATGTGTTGTTTTTATTAAGCACCATTGAAGTTTCATCAGTAGTCACAATATTTACAGGCAATTAGTTGAAGTATGAACTGCTTTGACTGAGTAGCTTTAAAACTCTCTTCTTTATTGATAGGGTAGTGTACCTCCAGTTATGGCTTTTCATCTGGGATCCCTTGGATTTCTTACTCCATTTAATTTTGAGAATTTTCAGTCCCAAGTCACTCAGGTTATAGAAGGTAAATTTAAGGGGACGAGTAAGAGTGTTTGTTTGTTACTTTTTCTTTATCAACTCTTTTAGGTTGGCCGTTAAGATTTGAGACTTGAGAAATGTACCTTAAATGAACAGAAATCTTAAACGAACAGAAATATATCTTAAATTAACTTAGAAGTTTTGCATTGCATTGACCCATCCAGTGCTGCTCTCTGTAAAGGAAAAGGGCTAAGAAATAACTTTGTGGAGTAAATAAGTATAAGATAATTTAGAATTCATGTTAAATGGCAGCTAAACATAGAAATCAAGTGCAATTTTTAAATTCTGAGAATTTAAAATTATAAATAAAATATTTGAGGATAATATAAAATAAAATATTTGAGGAAATAAATTCTTTGTTCCTTCAATATGAGGTTGAGTTGCATCCAAAGTAGATTCCTGAAAAGATGTATAAAACTCTCACATTATTAGAATGTTGTCTTTTAATACATGTTTCTAATGCTTTAATTTTCTTTAAGCTTATCTTTTGTCTTACTGAAGATCACATGAGCCCAACAGTGTTTTCCAATCTGAATCATGTCTATACAAAATTTAAATTTTCTTTTTACATAATGAGAAAAGTGGGAAGGGACTGGCTTGAAATTTGACTTTGATTTTTACTCATTGCTGCTAAAAATTAGTTTTGAGCTTCAGCCAAGTGTAGCCAATTATGGTGGGAATGAAACTGGGAATGTTGAAAGCTCAGGAATAGATGGATGGCATTTCATAGAGTGTGTTAGTCATTGCTGGGGTCTATTTGCTGTGCCAGCATTTCATTTCTGTGTTTCCCCTGTGTTTCCCCTCCAGGCAATGCAGCTCTCGTTCTCCGGAGCAGGCTCAAGGTGAAGGTGGTGAAGGAGCACAGGGACAAATCCACAGTCCAGAACGGGATAGAGGAAAACGGAGTCGTGTCTGCAAACCTGGAGAAAGAAGTGGGCAAGCAAATTATGCAATATCAGGTCAGAGGGCAGAGCAAGCCAAAAGAAGCAATACATGGTTTGGAACTTTGTATTTGTTTCATTAAAACTCCCCCCAGCAGTGTGGGGCTGGTCCTTGCTGCTCCAACTCACAACGTGCTCTGAAAGCTCAGGAACTGCTGCACACATTTGCTTTGTGCAGTCACAAATGCTGATCTTGTACTTTGCTGTAGAAATAATTCCACAGAATTGTTTAGGCTGGAAAGTATCTCCAAGATTGAGTCCAGCCTTTCTTCTGTTTTGAAAACAAAGTAGTAGTTCTAAAGTCAGATACACCAAACATTTTTATAAATGAGAAGAAAAACCCTGCACATTGTGAGTGACCAACTGCTGGAATTAATTCGTAACATCTCAAAACTTCAGCTGGCACTTGATAGGACAGAAGTGTAAAGAGAGTTTAACTTGCAGGTACTAAATCAGCAGGAATTTTTAGGAGATCTGTTTTGTTTTGACATTTATTTCATTGCCAAGGCAGCAGCCTGGGGTAATGTTTGGTGTCGTGGCAGGTCCTCAATGAAGTTGTGGTGGATCGTGGCCCTTCCTCCTACCTGTCCAACGTGGATGTGTTTCTGGATGGGCACCTGATAACCACGGTGCAAGGAGATGGTGAGTGCTGCTGTGTTTTCCTGCAGGATTTTCTCTCATGGAAACAGCCTCAGTTCACTGCTGACAGCAAACAGGAGTGTGCAAAGAATAGGTGTTTTTATTGCCACAGTGAAGCTTTAAAGGTGCTGAAAGATTTTGTTTATGGGCTTGTGAGGGCAAGTTGCTCTTTTTTGGGATATTATATTTCGGGCTAAGGGCAAGAAATAGCTCACAAAAGATTGGCCTGGACATCTGGAAGGCAAACAATCTCAGCTCATGAACAACAGGAGTTAATCTTTAAAGCTCTTGCCCTTAACAAAAAAAAAATGAAAGTCACTATTACAAAATTGTGTAACCCAAGATGCAGAAGTTTATGCAACTTCTGAAACCACGTGGCAGGGTCAGAAGGGAGTTTGTCACTTTGTGTGGGTTGGGCTGCAGTTGAGCTGTGAAATCCAAGTGGAGAGGTTCACTTTCCTGGCAGTGGGGTCTGTTGGAGTCTCCCAGAGCAATCCCTGGTTGTGAATGCTGATGGCAGTGCCTGCTTGCTGTCCCCAAAGTGAGAGTGGGGTCTATTGGTGTGTCCCAGAGCAATCCCTGGTTGTGAATGCTGATGGCAGTGCCTGCTTGCTGTCCCAGGGGTGACAGTGGGGTCTGTTGGAGTCTCCCAGAGCAATCCCTGGTTGTTTCCCTGATAATGTTCATGCTGATGCCTCTCTGCTGTCCCAGGGGTGACAGTGGGGTCTGTTGGGGTCTCCCAGAGCAATCCCTGGCTGTTTCCCTGGCTGTTTCCCTGGCTGTTTCCCTGGCTGTTTCCCTGGCTGTTTCCCTGGCTGTTTCCCTGGCTGTTTCCCTGGCTGTTTCCCTGGCTGTTTCCCNCCCTGGCGGTTTCCCTGGCGGTTTCCCTGGCGGTTTCCCTGGCGGTTTCCCTGGCGGTTTCCCTGGCGGTTTCCCTGGCTGTTTCCCTGGCTGTTTCCCTGGCCGTTTCCCTGGCTGTTCATGCTGCTGCCTCTCTCTGTCCCAGGGGTCATCGTGTCCACGCCGACGGGCAGCACCGCCTACGCCGCCGCGGCCGGAGCCTCCATGATCCACCCCAACGTCCCTGCCATCATGATCACCCCCATCTGCCCCCACTCCCTGTCCTTCAGACCCATCGTGGTTCCTGCTGGAGTGGAACTCAAGGTTGGCTTCTGTTGTTTTATTTCTCCTTGTGAGTTAAAAACTTCTGGAGTGGCCGCGGGAATGTGAGGAGGGTGGGGAGTGCCCTGTGGCTGCTGCTTTCTCCCACTTGGAGCAGGGTCAGAGCAAGTCTGAGTCAAGAATGTGGCTTGCTTTAGAAGAATTTCCCCACCAGTGGAATATTTTGCACTTTTCCTACTGGATTGTAGCTCTGTAACGTTCTACAAAATGGGAATTCCTACATTTGCGTTCTGAACAATGTTACATAATCTTGGCTAAAGTGCCTGTAAATGATCAGTGCCGAAGGGAATCAAAAAATTCTCCTTTCATGCAGAAATATTGCAGATTTTAACTATATATTGGTAGCATTATCTGCAATTCACTATTTAGCTTTTGTTAATGTTGTCTTTCAGGGGAAAAAAAGGGCATTTAATACCTGAATATAAAATAGGCTTGTATAACGTGCATTTTGAACAAATATTCTTGTGCAAGGAAGAACCCCTTTCTCCCTCTTGTCTCTGTTACAAGCCTGCTTAAGTAGGAAGAGAGTGGATTTGGAAGGGCTCCTAGGGATGGTAGAGGATTAGCATTGAGAAATGAGTGTGTTCTGGACTTTTTGTTCCTGTTTTACAACATAAATTCAATGTTTATTCATGGCACTGCTCTCAGCCCACACACACGTTCATGTCAGTGGGTGTTACTGGCCAGTAGTAGTTAATTCTTTTAATACGAATTTATGTTAAATAGGAGCAAAACTTCCTAAATTTGACAGCTTTTGAGTCATTATGTATTAAAATCTATTTTTCTGGATCAACTTTTTAATTTTACTTCAAAGAGAAGCTAAATCAGCTCTTGTAACTGAATTAAAGCACGAACTGGCTGGAACTGGAAGGTCTGTGGGGGTTATGACCTTGTAGTTAGGAAAAGGGGATTTATTACATCTAGAAAAATACATGTTTATAAACAAAAAATAAAGGTTTGGAGCTTGAGTGGTGTTCCTGCACTGCTGCCATGGGCAGATGAGGAGTTCCAGTGCAACTGTGGAGTTACAAAGACTCAGCTCTGCACTCAGAGGGAGGATGGAGGAGGTGTTTGTTCCTTGCTCTTGAGTTTTGGACCTGAAGTTCAGCTCACTCCTGTTTTTCAGATTATGCTCTCCCCAGATGCCAGGAACACAGCGTGGGTTTCGTTTGATGGAAGGAAGAGGCAGGAAATATGCCATGGAGACAGGTCAAGCCTTTTTTTTTGATTGTATTATCTCTAAGTATAGAAAATCCTGATTCATGCAGCTCCCTCATTCTCTAACATCTGCCAGAAGGGTTTTTGGCAGTGAAGAAACAAGATTTTCTAAACCCTAACACCTCCTGGAGCACAGACTGCACTGAAAGGATTTAATTTCTAACTTGAGTTCTTTAGATCTTCCCATAAAAGCAAGTGAAGTGTTCAGACTCTCTAAACATTGCATGCTTGGCAAGGAAGATGGGCATATCTTTAGAAAACTCTGTAAATTTTAGCTTCAAGATGAATCCTAGGAGTTTTAGGAGGTACAAACCAACGGGAGCTGCCTGTGAGCAGAGCTGCTGGAAAACTCCACGTGGATTAAACTGGGTGAACTGGGAGTGGTTGTGGTCACTTTCTCTGGACTTGAGTGAGCAGAAGGGTGTGAAGTCCCTCAGTTTTGTGTTCAGTATGTGGTGGTGGAGGTGATTAAAGGCAGCTATGGGAAGGAGATTGGCAGATTTGCTATTCAGGATGCCCTTTTTCCTCTTGGCCCACACAAGTTGCCATGAAGGAAAACGTAACCCTCTGTCCTGAAGAGGTTTTATTTCCTCTGAGCTGGAATCACCTCTAGAGTAGTTCAGGAGCCCAGTAAAGATTCAAAACCAAGCTTTGGCCCTTGGTTACACTCTGGAATCCTTAGGCTTGTTGCTTAAAACTTGAAACTGAAAGGCCAAGGTGGTGCCTTGGGTTTCCTCTGTCCCTGTGTGGGTGATGTGAAGCCCAGCAGAGACTGCAGGGTGCCAAGGAGGGGTTCACAAACGTTCACAGAAAGCCTCCCCAGAGATCTGCTCGTCACCTAAAGCTCAGCTGAGATCAGCTTCACTTTGCTCATGGATCATGGAAAGCTGTTGTTGGCAGTGCTGGTCAATCAGTGCCGTGCTGGCTGGGGAACAGGCTGGGGTTTTGGGGTGCTGTGTGCTGTCCCATGCTGGGTGGGGAACAGGCTGGGTTTTTTAGGCTGCTGGGTGG
>VZRO01001069.1:227258-240110 GCA_013397915.1 Daphoenositta chrysoptera | reverse complement strand
GGGTGCTGTGTGCTGTCCTGTGCTGGGTGGGGAACAGGCTGGGTTTTTGGGGTGCTGTGTGGGGAACAGGCCGGGTTTTTGGGGTGCTGTGTGCTGTCCCTGCCTGACTGTCCCCTGCTGTTGCAGTATCAGCATCACTACCTCTTGCTACCCCCTGCCCTCCATCTGCTTCCGGGACCCCGTGAGCGACTGGTTCGAGAGCCTGGCCGAGTGCCTGCACTGGAACGTCCGCAAGAAGCAGAACAACTTCGCCGTGGAGGAGGAGGAGTTCTGAGTGCCCCCGCAGCAGCCCTCGGGCCCTGGCATGGGGCAGAATCCCTCCTCCCTGCTTGCATCTTGGAGCTCTCGCTGTGGGCACCGCCCCGGACCTGCCTTGCGGTTGTGGTTTCTGTCCCTCCGATCCTGTGGCTGGAGAGGCTTCTGTTCCTGCCCGCCCACCCAGAGGAGGAGTGGAAGGCTCTGATGGTTCTAATCCAGTGGGAATTCCCTTCCAAATGAGTGGTCTGAGAGTGGATTGTTCCTGATTGATACCAACAACCAGAAATTTGATTGTAACCTCTTACTTACCAGTTCCATGGTAGGCTGAATGTAGCTACACCAGGGAAAAGTGGCAGCAGAAAAGTGGCATTAAAATCTCCCCTTTCGTTCGGTAGATTTGTAACTCCATTTAACACTGCTAGGAATAGAAAGGCTCTGAGAAGATGTCTTTAAAAAAAAAAAAGCTCCTCTTTGTTATCTTAAATAGACCTTGCCCAGAAAATACTTTCTTACTTGCAAGTGTGACACACTGAAGAAACACCCACAAAGAATGTTTTTTATTAATAGATGGAATTAGTAATAAAAAGTATATATTTTTTCTATATACATTTCTCTCTCTTGTGCCCATTTGAGCAGTGGTTGACCCCTGGCTGTCAGCACTGTGGGAATACCCACAAACAGCAGGGATGAGCATTAATTATTACAGGTTTCTCTGGGTTTGTAGCTGAGCTAATTCATAGCTCTGCGCTTCCTCTTGGTGGGAATCATCCATGTGTTGGGTTTTCTTATTATTTTTGCTTGATTCCCTGGGATAAATGGTAACATTAGAGACTATCATGTTTAAAAAAAAAAATTCTCCAAGTGTTCAAGAAGAATCTGGACTTCAATTGCTACTGTATTCTAGTTCCACTGTTGTCCTGAAGAAAATATCCTGATCTAGATCCTGAATGCCCTCGACTTCCATGGATACCTTCCAATTCTTGGTGCTGAGTAATCCAGGATGGGATAAACTGCGTTGGTGGGCTGGAGAAATGAGAGGACACATTCCCAGTGGAGTAGCAACGGTGCCTTCAGCACACTCAAGATATTCTAAGTCTCATATTTACTTTTTTTAAGATGCTTTCAAACGTTTCTAACTTCTCTCTGTACATATTTTATTGTATGTGCTTTTATGAAAGAACAACAACAAAAAAAAACCCCAATGAAAGAACTGGTTGGGGGGGAAAAAAGGGTTTGTACTGTACTTTAACTGCAAAATAGCAAACCCGAGGATAATGTTTACATTTATGTTCTTTGTGGTGCAGTCTCATGATCATCTTATCCAAACTTCAGCATTTTCAAGTCTTGCTGCATCGCTCACGAAAGGAAGGCACAGGAGCTGTTAAATGCCTGTGGCAGAGTCTTGCCAAGGAAGGAATTTACTGATTGAGGTGGGATTTCCTTGGGAATGGAGTGAGAATCTCTGCTGAACTTCCTTCATGATTGTCTTATGTTGTTTCTGTGGTCCAAAGTGGGAATGGGAAATGGGTTCATTTCCAAACTCTGCCTGACCTGTTGTCCTCTGGTGGTTTCAATAATGTCTCGTCCCTTTTGGATGCTGCCCTGGGCTGAGCTCGTGAAATGTAGGTGAGAGCACTTTTCCAGAAAAGAGAAGCAAACTCTTGGGTAACGATTCAAATCACAATGAAAGGGTGTTCATATAAATTAATGCTTGGTTTGTACATTTTGTAAAATAGAATATTGGTTTGATTTGGTCAAAACCAGATGGATTTTGGGATATCTTGGAGAATATCCAGAGAGCTTTTGGGATTTCTCTTTCACTTGAATCTGCAGTAATTGTTTTATCACTGTTTTGAAGCTGCTTACGGGTTTCCTAAGTGGAGTATTCAGTTATTTGATAACTGGTTACTTTTTGGACTAGAGAAGTGTCAGGCTTTTTGCTTTGAAACTATTTTATTTAAACATGCAATAATTGAGAGAAGGAACCAGGGTATGGTGCCTAGAGAAATGTGTGGATGAGTGGAGATTGAGCAGTTCTAGGCACACTGGGGAGTGGAAATCATTTTGCAGAGGTGAAATGATTTATGAGCCTTATCTAGTATTTTTTTAAAGATAAAACTATATTCAGCACTTTTTATTTATGCTTTTTATAATAGTAAAGCTATTCTTGACTAAATTGCCGAACTTTTAATTTTCAGAGTGCACAGGTCATGAAGTGTGTAATCAAAGTGTACTGAACTACTTTAGATCCACATTAGGGGTTGGCTTGAAATTTATTCTTTCCATTTATCACCTGCTGCAATTGCATTGCTGGCTCTGAGGCTGCTGCAGCTTTGCTTGTACGAAATTCCTGCTGACAAAAAGCATTTTCTGGGTGGCTGATCAGCCCAGGCAGAGCTGCAGCCCCTGGCTGGGGCAGGGCAGGCACTCAGTGACTTCAGTCCTGCCTGTTCCTCCAGAAGCTGCCTTGGTTCTCCCTGTCCCAGCTGCTTCCTGCCCCAGCACAGCCCGGGCTGTGTTAATGCATCACAAAGTTTATCTGAGTGTGCAAAGTCCCTTTCCAAGGCTTTTAATCTGCAAACTGCAGGAGAGAGGCTGGAGCAGCCCTGGAGTTGTGTGTTTTAACTGCTCCAGGAGTGGGGGAGTTGAACCAGAAAGAAGCTGAAATGCACCTCACTTTATTGGCAATAAAACCTCATTTTGCTGATGTAGCTTATTCAGAATAACTTGGTTAAACTGTGCTAAAAAACAGGGGTTTGCTGATTAAGAGTTTTTAATAAAAGGGTTTGTAAGTCACTGGCACCTACAAATCCTTTCATCTACAAAGGGCCAAAATGGAAGCTGGGAAATTAATTTGGTTTTTTAAAAAAAATAAAGTTATCCTCTGGTAGAAATTGAAGAAGTTGCTACCAACTGTAGTAGGGAATAAAGCAGTGTACTGAATTTTTAAAAGATGAAAAATCCTGTTACATATTGTTAACACATTGAAAACTTTGTTTTAAATATTGTTGAGAAACAAAATATTTTTCAATCCTTTCAATAAAATCTTTTTGTAAAGTTGGATTTGTCGATTTGCCCTTTGACTGGGGAGAAGATAAAATTGGGAATACACAATCACTTGCTTGGAATTGTATGGGGTTTGACGCTTCTCATGGGACAGTGGCACCTGATTTTTTTTAATGTCTGATACCAGGTTTTCCTCTAAAGTGTCAAAATAAATGCTGGATTTGCTGTGCAAGTCAAAACGAACCCTGTGTACAACCAGTTGGGCTGCATTTATTGCTGTTTTTGGAGGCCCAATAATAGAAATATCAGGAAAGAAACAGGTAAGGGCAGTGCTGATCAAATAATCTCTGATAATTTGATACCCCGCCAGTTTAGGATTGAAAATGGGATTTAAATGCCTGTGGCACATTCTGACCAAGTTCTAGACACTTCTGCCTTGGAACCTGAGATTAATGATGATAGAATCTTTTGATTTAATAAATAATCTGTAACTCATTCCAACAGTTGTGAGGGATGTGAGGAGATGCCTTTTGCAGGTAAAGGAGCTGTTTTTAATGGAGTTTTTGTTTTACAAGGCACCTTGGACAGGGTTTTCCATCTTTCCATGCCTGGCTGGTGGCAAACCCTTGCTGTCCATGGCCAAGGCAGCTTCTGTGACAGTGACACTGTGACCTGGCCATAAAACACTTTCTTCCCCAATTCTGAGCCAGCACAGGCTTTGTGCAGGAGCAGAGCCTTCCCCTCCTGCTCCAGGCAGGAGCTGCCTGTGGGCTTGGCTTAGGGAAGGACTGAAAATGTTTCATTGTGATGTTTAAATGCTTAATTCTTCCAGCAACAATTCCTGGTGCCACTGTGCCTTGTGGGATGAAGTCACAGAGCCAGCTGCAGCTCTGTCAGCTCCTGCAGTCTGGCCACACACATTTAACCTCTTCGTGCCTCCCTTGGGCTACAGATAAAGTAGATTTGGTTCAGGTGTAGGAGATAAGGATGAGAAAAACATATTTATAATAGCAGTTTTGATGGAATCTTTGTAAATTCCCCTAATAAGCTGTAACAACTTTTTAATTTTGCTTTTTGCAGTGTACAGCTGCCTGCAAGACAAAGATTGGTGCTGTACATGTGAAATAATTACCCACAAACACACTGTGCTTATACTTTATTAAAAAATAGCCAGTAGTTAAAGGTTCCAGTCAATAAAATACCAAACTTTTAAAGTACAATATTAAAGGCTTAATTTTAAGTCCCCCTGGTATGAAATGGCACCTTGGTTACACTGGGGAGGGGTGAGGCTACAGGGAGCAGATTTCATGTGTAGCTGGGGTTAAAGAAAAAAGAATTGAAATTTTCTGAAGCCAGAGGAACAGGAAGAGCCCCAGCTAGGGGACACCACTGTCACCAAAACATCAGGGCTGGACCTGCTAAGAAATGATGGCAGCACAATCCAGTTCTAGACTCAGGTACAGAGGATGGGTGTGCAAATTTCCTTCATGTTTGTGTATATCCAGGCAAAAAGCATTGAAAGGAACAACATTCCCCACTCACATGCAGGTGTGAACCCCCTGTGCTTCCAAAGCAGCAGGAAAAGGAGGAGTGAAAGATGCTTTGTCCTGTCAGCAGGATCAAATGGGAATTTCCCAAGTTTTTTAAGCTGTGTCCCACCTGCACGGCTCCAAGAAATGTGACATCTTCCTGAACCTCCTCCATCCTGGGACAGTGACCCTTTATCTCCACCCTGAATGCAGGTCCGTGGTCAGGAGTTCCTGGTGTGACTTCACCCTCTGAGAGCTGCAGGGGGGCACGGGGAGGGCTCAGGAGTCGATCCTTCCATAGGAAGAAAACACTGTGGGAAGAGAGGGAGCTCAGTCAGCACCACTGCAGAGGCTCAGTGCCCCTCACGGAGCAGGAGCTTCGGGGTATTTCACATTCGTGCCTCCAGGTCCCTTCATTGTCTCTCTATTATACACTGTGGCAGAAAAATTGCAAGTAGACAGAGATCTGCACACACAGGTATTGTTTTTTGGACAGCAGCAGTTCCTCCTCAGGTTGACAGCAGCTTTTTTCAGGGAAAAGCCACATCTATTCCACCCAGCCCAGTAATTGTGAAGCTGCAGAACTGCTTGATGTCATTGGGGATGTGCCTTTTCCTGTGACCATCCCTAAGGATTTTCCTGGCTGTTTCACTGTGACTGTGACAGAAGAGGCTCCACCCTTCCCAGGGAATTTTTGGGGCACTTACTTCTCTCCCTCAGCCCCTGCCCGAAGCTGCGGTAGACGTGAACCAGAGCCCAGAACAGAACAGATTTTATTGCGACAGAAATGCAGGAGCCAGTGATGAAAGCAGCTTCCAGGGTGTAAGAACTGCCTTTGCCCCACTCCCTTATCACCTGCAGGAAAAGGGAGACACGAAACCATCACCACCTGCTGCCACAAAGCCTTGAAGCCACGACATGCAACCAAGCACCGAATTCCCGAGAGGCGTCACGAGGTGGTCATTGAGGGAGAGAAATAAGAAAAACCCAACTGGTCACTTTGAAACCATCTGAGTTTTCTGATTTTATGATGTACAGACAGTGTGGGGTCCTGCTGTGCTCTGCCAGCTCAGACAGGCCTGGAATAATGGATTTGATAACTGGATCCCTGAGGCTGTGGATGTGAAGGATGAGAAGCACTGGCCACTCTCAGCATTCCAGCCCTGCCCACGATGAGCAGCCTGGTTTCCCCTTGCCCTCCTCTCTCCTCACCTCCTTTCACACATCTTGTGGGAGGTGCCCACTGATAAAGGTTTTATCAGTGTTACAGTGCCAAAAACCTGCCCCAAACTGGAGTTTGTTGGGCTTGCACTGCCTTGTTTTGGCTACAGTAGGATCGACAGCTGGGGGTGCTGCCTCAGAAATTCTTCAAAAATTTAACAACTGAGCCCTGGTCAAATGCTCTGGCACCACTTGAGGTTTCTTGTGAGGGAGGGGAGGCATTTTGGAGGAGCTGTGTATCTTGAGCAAGATTTTGTTTCATCTTTTCCTTATCATTCTTTGCAGGGACTTCCCAGAACCTCTCCCTCTGATCAGTTCAAGAGCAACTTGACATGGTCCTTGTTCTGAAAAGCTGATCCTGGAGAGGCAGGATGTGCTCTGCTCTCTTCAAATCCAGCAGGAGCTGCAGGGAAGGGGTGAGGCAGCACCTTTGGGGCCTGAGGAGGATGAGGATGAGACCCCCAGCCCTGCTCCCCTTACCGTGTAGAGCAGGTAGATGAGATAAACCACCTCGGGCACATTCTGAATCAGAAAAACCCACACCAGAGGCTTCAGCTCTTTTAAAATCTGCAAAATAAAGTGTAAAATAAGCTTTTAAAGTCATTGCTACATACCCTATAAAAGCTGCATATTTTTCATAGCATTCCAAGTGTTGGTTAAGCTGAGTTCTCAGTTTTAGCTTTGCTCTCCACCTGTGTTTTCAGCAGGAAATTCAGCCTCTGTTTTCCACTCAGCTGGGCCAGGAGTGATGATGTCCCTTCTCTCTGGGTACACTCAGATTTTCTCTAACAGCTGAATGTTTTCACAGATAACAGACTGAAAGCTCCCTGTGACTTTTTCTCCACCTTTGTTTTTACTACAGAGAAGTGCAGTCACTGAGGAGTCAAATGTGGGAGAAGCAAGAGGATTTGAGTGTCAGGAGAATTGAATTTCACAATTCACCCTGGGACTTGTGAAAGAAGAAAGGGACTGCAGCAGCCCTGAGCTGGGAGGGCAGGTCTGAGCAAAGGCAGGAAAAGCAGCTGAGTCACTCAGGTTGAGAGCAGTGACTGTGCCAGCGTTAGGATTGGATTTGATGCATCTGATCAGCACCAGATTCCCCCCAAACCCCAACCTGATGTGTTTTAAAAGCACAATTTTAGCAAGGAAAGCCATCAAAACACATAGGAAGCTCTCAGGAATTTGTGTGAATGACTAAAACAAATACCCCAGGAGCCTAAAACCACATCCACCCCCAAAAACCCCTAAACTCCTTCCTGGTAATAAAAAACTCACTTATCTGATGTACTTTGGCCCTGATTCTGCAATCATTCTTGGAACAGAGGCTCAAGATTTCAGAGGAGGTTCTGTCTGACATGAAAAATGACATTTCAAGTTCACAAATCTTTAGATTAACCTGGAAACTGTCCCTGAGCTTTGAAGGAGATGCCCCAATAAAGGATCCCTCATCTTTTTGGTGTGGTTTCCTAAGGATTTAAGGCCTATGACTGTAATAATTTGGGGGACTGCTCCCAGTTCCACCCAGCCTTGGCAGAGAGGTAGAAATATTGAAGACAGTGTGATCCTTCAGGTTTCATAAAGTGATCAAGGACTGAGATTAAAATAGTGTCCCTCAGAATGCCACAATGACAACCTGACATTGTTTCACCGTCAGCTCAGCTCAGATTTAGACAAAACCTGGCTTCAATGCTGTTGGTGCTCTGCTTTTCTCCATGCTGGCTCCCTTCCCTGAGGCTGTGGGACTCCCCAGGGGAGGCTGTGCAGTGCCAGGGGCTGTGTGTCCCTGGTGTCCCTGCAGCTGGACACTCACTGCAATGATGCCCACGGTGACCTTCAGGCAGCCCCACACGACGCCCGTGGCTGAGATGATGTTGTGCAGCAGGGTGACCTCGTGCAGGCTGATCAGGAGGATGCACAGGCACAGCTGGGGAGGCAAAAGGTTGGTGAAATCATTTTTGGAGACCTTGCAGCCCTACCAAAAAAATACCTGCAACAAGCTCCATGCAACAGCAAGTTGGGTCTAAAAGCTTCAGTTATTCCTCATGGAATGGGAAACAAGGATGGAGGTACTTCCCTGTCCTTAATAATCCATAATAGCAACAACAAAGGCCAGGGAGGGCAGATAAAGCTTCAGTAATCCAGCAGTAAGTAAGAATGAGGGGTGGTTACAGAAGTAACAGGTCTTGGGTTCACTCCCCCCGTGTGTAACTCCATGTTCTGTCTCACTGCCCTGCTGGTCAGGTTCCCCTCTCCCACCCCAGCATCGTTTCCTCAATGCAGCAGCCACTGCAGAGCAGGAGCCTGGAGGCTGAGATGTGCAGGAGCAACCTTGCCTCCTTCAGGAGGCCATGGGTGGCTTGGAGCTCCTGGGTGCAACTCTTTTTTTATGGATAAACTTGCCAAAAACAACATTCAGTTCTCCTTTTGTGCAGGACAACAAGAAAATAAATTTTGATTCATTTTCATGGATTTTAGCTAAGCTATGGCAAGCACATGGAGATACAGCCATTATTAATATTAATATTAATAAAGGTAAGAGAGAGGATTGCTCTTGGAAGTTGGTAGCTCAGCTCAGCTAGTCCAGGATTTATCAGTAAGAGCAAAAACGGGAATCTGGGGGCCAGAGCTCTGTACCTGTGCCTGCAGATCAAAAGTGAGCATGGAGAAGCAGAGGTTGAGCATGAAGTACTGGGCCTGGAGGCTCTCCAGGGCACCCCCCACCCGGAATGCCATCATGGACTGGCTCTGGATGAGGATGATGGCACAGACCACGTCGAAGGAGCCCACCAGCAGGATCAGCACAAAACGGGCCTGCAGGGAGGAGAAACAGGGATGGCACTGGCCACAGCAGGGACAGGCACCTGGCACCCAGCTGGAAATACAGGCAGGAGTCACAAATCCTAAACAGAGACTGGTTCTGAGCCTCCTGTTGGAACAATCCAGCCTTTCCCACTGGGGACAGAGGGTTATTCTGAACGCTGGGCTTGGAAAATTCCAGGAAACACAGGTTTTTGTCTGTTTGTATCCACTGTGGTGGTATTCACACTCAATTTCTGCTGCTTTAAGGATGGCTCAAGCAGCAAAACGTCCTTCAGAATTACACTGATATGAAAATATTTATAGCTAGAAATGATTACAGAGTTACAGTAATCCAAGTTAAAGTTAGAGTAGTAAAAAAAATACTTAATAGTACTGTTCACACTTACTTTGAAGTCCTTGTTTAATATTTAAACTGATGATTTGGCTGTGCATCTCAAAGTAACCTGCATTTCTTTGATGCCTGTTCCTCATTGGCCCCACCAACCCAGTTTGCTGCAGATAAAGTGTGTTTAACTAAATGTACAATTGATAAATAAACTGAATTGGCAAAGGCTGCTCTGATCCATCTCCCTTCCTTGGCTGCCACCTCTCCTGTTGAATTTTTGGATGACTTCAGAGCAGGGAAGCACCTGATTGAGAAATATGTGATAAAAAGAAAGCACTTCCTGGAAGCACAGCAAGTGGAAATTTAACTACAAATCTTAGGAAGGCCTAGAATACAATCGTTTAATAAATTTTACTGCTATGAAATGCAAACAAGATAACCCGGAGTGGCACTGCTGTATCTTTTTGTTTCCTTGCAGCTTCCCATAAATCTCATAAAAACACATTTATGAGCACTGAGGTAATGGCTGTGCCTACAGATTAGGAATCCCAGTTCTAGCCATAGGTTAGGTTTGTGTGACTTCAGGCCAGGCATTTTATAAAGGGAAATCTGAAGCAGAGGAGGTGAAGTGAAGGATATACTTTGAAGTAATCATGTGTAATTTTTTGTTATTTCTGTTATTTTTGGATGCTGCCATGAGGAAATTCAGAGAATTTCCAGAATTCAGACAATTTCAGAGAAGCTCAGAGAAGATTTGCAGTTGTGGGTGTGCACATTTTGTTGTACAGTAGGAAAAATTCAGCCTGATTCTCTGTTATCAGCAACAATAATATATATATAATTAAAAAAAAAATTAAATATATATAAAATAAAATCTGTGTTACCACAGATCTTGCCTTCCCAATGCTGGATTTTCAAACCCAAGCTGTGAGGGAAGGAAAAGCTGATTAAAAGCAGGAGACTGACCAGGAGTTTTGGCTTCTGCTCAGCAGGGAGCACGGTGAAGTTGATGATGGAGCGGAGCATCACGAGCAGGATGGAGAGCACGAAGACAATGAGCTCCTGGCGGTTCTCCTGCAGGATGCCCCTGCTCACATAATACACACAGAACACTGGGGAGGAGAGGGAGTGTCAGTGCCAGGTCAAACAGGGCCAAAACTTCCACAGTGGAAGGATTAAAATGTCCCTGAGGCTCCTCAGTCTTTGTTTTTAACAAGGAGCCTGAATCAGATAATTTAAAATACTCCCCCACTGTTTAGCACACAAGAAATTAAATAATTAGTTAGGTTTTTTAGTAACACCATGAAAATGGCAATGTATTGTCCAAACTGGTGGCTGGGCTGGGTTATTCTATGAGTACCACACTGAACATTATGTCCCATTGATAATTTGAATTAAATGAAACAGCACCATTTTTATTGAAGAACTGAAATCACATCATCTTCCCAGAGTAATTCAGGTGACTCAAAATCAATTTATTACCCAGATACCATCCTCTGCAGTGCTGTCTGTGTGGTCTGGCCACTGCACATGGTTTGTGTGTGGAACTGAACCTGGACTGGACTCAGTTTATCTAATTGTGGAAATTTTGAAACGCCCCCCCCTACAAACTATAATCCAGAAAAGAACTGGGTCAGGAGAGGTCTGAGTTTTATTTTTATAAAATACATCAAGCCCCCAGTCAGCTGTCACTGTGAACTTTATGCCTTTTTGGCAAAACTTAAATAAGGCAAAGGCTTTGTTCTTTCACAGGATGCTCCTGCAAACACAGCCAAAATAACAAGGAATTTCTTCTTCCAAAGCACTGTTTCCTTAATTCCACACATCAACTCATCCACATTTGCTGTGCTGGGACATGGGGACAGCGTTGTACAAATTTTCAAATTAAATTATAACTTCAGCCTCCCTAAACAAACCTTTAGTGAATGAACTTCCTCTTTCACTGCCCTTAGCAGGGACTGAGAAAATGGAAAATGACTGGCAAATTACAAAGTGAATCATGTGATTTTCTGGACATGACCTCAGGAAGGCCTGAAAGGCTTAAGATGGTATTTCCTTGTTTTACAAATTCAGCTGCTCAGTCGAAAGAAATCTGTACAAATTTGAAAATAAATTCTTTTTTCGTCATTAAGCTTTTTGCAGAGATGGCATATGCACATGAAATTTCCTGAAATCCTCGAGTTTATTATTTTCATGTTAATTTCTGTTTAATACAAATGGACCCAAGAAGTTTCTACTGAAAGCTCCACTTGGAAATACCCAAGGAAGGAAGCTTGGAGTGTGGACACCTGAATTCCCAGCACATTATGGCTCAGACATTAAAACAGGAACTGGTGAATTTTTCTGGCATAGCTGAACATCCAATATCTCTTATATAAGAAACTTCAGTTGCTGCTTAATCACATTATTATTATTTTCATTATTTTCTCCATCCAAACTGTGTTTCTTACCAACTCCAACCAACTGAATAAAGGAAATGGTGAAATCCTCCTCAGTCTGGCGGACCAGTGTCTCTATGGTCAGCCCTATGACACTCAGCAGGGACAAAATAGTGACACAGAAGTAGATCTTCACAGGGAATGAGAGCTCTGAACATGGTTTTATCTGGAAAGGGAGAACATTCTTAAACACATCATGAAGAATAAACTCGTTGCTGTTCCTAAAAAACACATTGAGGCGAGTGGGGTAAACGAGACAGGGCAGGGTTTCCTTTGGGAAAAGGAAGAGAAACCCCACAATTGAATTGAAACTCCCAAAACTGCTGAGGAAGGGAGAAGTCTGACTTTATCTCATAATTAATCTCAGCCTAGATTGTCCTGATTTATACCCACAGCCTGTCTTTGTGCCTCAAAAGACCACGGCATTATAATCCATGACATGGAGACTGCCAATGCCCACATACACCCCTGTCAGAGCATGGAAACAACATTTCCCCACACTTTTAGTGTTAGAAAATTGTAAAGGCAGGGTCAGCGTTCTCAGTAAGGCAAAGATCTTATTTTCTTTCATTAAAATACTTCAGGTGAAGCAACATCTTTGCAGGAATTTAACACTTGGTTTGTTCAGCTGGAGAAGACTGAGGGGAGACCTCAGGGGCTGCAGCTCCTCCTGAGGGGCAGCCCCGATCTCTGTGACAGGGACAGGACTCGGGGAGCGGCTGGAGCTGTGTCAGGGCAGGTTTGGGTTTGATTTTGGGAAAGGTTCTTCCCTCAGAGGGTGCTGGGCACTGCCCAGGCTCCCCAGGGAATGGGCACGGCCCGAGGCTGCCGAGCTCCAGGAGCTGTCAGGGATGCACAGGGCGGGATTTTGGGGTGTCTGTGCAGGGCCAGGAGCGGGATCACTGATCCCGTGGGTCCCCTCCAGCTCAGGACATTCCGTGATGCTGCCAGCAGAGCTGCGTGCTGTGCCAAGCCCCGGCGTGTGGACACCCGACCTCCCTGATCCGCCTGACTCCGGACGCCGATCTGAGCCACGCTTCTCCACTCCCCCCGCGCGGAGAAACGCGGCGGACACCGGTGACTGCCCGCAGCAGCGGCAGAGCTGTACTCACGGGGCCGCAGGGCGTGGGGATGAGCTGCCGGTGCCGCGGGGTGAGGTTGGGCAGGCTGGGCCCCGCCGGGGCCGCGCCGCCGCTGTGGGAGACAGAGCGGGGCCGTGAGGGGCCGTGAGGGGCCGTGAGGGGCTGTGAGGGGC